>JAHUYU010002259.1:0-16814 GCA_030439765.1 Tripidium arundinaceum | reverse complement strand
CTTTGATTATATGTTTAGTATGGCTAGAGTTATCATTATGTTTATATTCATGTTCGCAAAGCGGTGGAGAACCGACATTCGAAAGGGAAGTTGACTGGTGGGCCAGGGGGGGCCGATCGGCCTATAGGTGGGGCCGGCCGACCCCACCCTATGCCACATCACCTCCTCTCATGGATTTTTGCTTCTACGGTGGATTTGGGGTCCTTTAGGTCGGTTGCTTCGTGGAGATTCGTGATTTGATCCAATGGTTGCAATATCCTAGCCCGTTTTTTGAATAAATCCTCCTGAAAACATAAAATCACCAAAATTTGTGGAATCTATCAGTTTAAACCCCTACACCTATGTTGGTGATCATTTTAATCCATTTCTTCACATTAAATTGATGGTTTATGATGAAGATAACTACCATCAACAAGCTCCGCCAAGCTTAACCTTTGCTAGTCCCTTAGCAAAGCTAAACTTAGCAACGGATCAGGAATTGCTTCAATAATTTCACTCCTCAAAAGTACACATGCGTTCAAACAAAAATTCTCCTCCGGATTAGGGTAAACTGATCTGACTTTCAAACTTACCCATATTACCTTCAACTTCAATGGGGCTTTTTGCCTTCACTTGGGTCTTGAGCAATTGAAAGACAGAACGATCAAGTCAAGCACTATGTCTCAAGTTCTTTGTTTCACCATTGTTCTAGAGTTTTTATAAGTTTTCAAAATAAAACTCAGAGATTCCATTGTATGACACTCTCAAGTCTCTCAATATATGTGGTATTTATGGATCCTCACCAAGGCAAATTGATATTATTCCTTTATCTCTTCCTACAACTAAGGCTTTATATGGAGCTCATAGGAATGGAGATAGCGTGTACATACTTGCAATGCATATATTGTAAAGTCAAACCTCGGATCCAAAGAGAAACGAGTCATACAATCAAATCAAGATGTGCATGTGTGTGGATATGTGGAGTGGATATGGTGGAAACCTAATTCTACTTTGCTCCTTGAAAACATATCTCTTTCTTGAAACTTGGAAATATTTGCAAGAGCAAGGGGGCTATCTTGATATTCATCTCTTTTTTTCTTTTTTCTCTCTTTTTTTTCTTTTAGGTGGGCATCTTTGTACCCATTGTTTTAAACTCTCTTTCGGACACTTGTCCATTTTTTCAATACTTTATTTTTGCACAGCCCCAAGTCTCTTCTTTGCAACAAAAACTTCAAGAGATAGCAGCAAGAATTTGGAGCTTTATTTGGTGGATGAAAAACCTAACAGGCATGTTTTTGTTTACTCTTAGTGTAAGAGTAAGACATTTTTGGGTGGATCTAAATGGAATGGCATGTTTTTGTGCCTACCCCACTGCGGGTGTAGTGCATATTTGGGTGGTGTGTACGTGATCTTGATTTTAAGAGCATGACAAATCTCTCATAAGGGTCAACAAAGCTTGACAAAACTCAATGCAAAAACAAGCAACATATTAGTAGAGTTTTCCTAGCCTAAATAACATATATGGCTCTGGTGGGAATTCAAGCTTTGTCATACAGGAACTCATCATGAAATATTTTTAAGTTTTTCAAAAAGTAAATCTCTGGTATTCTAGTGTCACTTGGAACAAGATAAACAGTAGCTCAGACCTTCTCATATCATATCCATCAACTACCTAGACTTAGATCAAACTTATGCTCCCACGAGTTTCAAGTTCAGAGTGAATCCTTATATCCAATCAGTTGTATCCAAAACTCAGGAGAATTCAAGGTTGAAAACTAGGTACTTAAAAGGAATTACAACAGAGCAACTATTCATCATTTCCATTTTTAGAGATTATTTTAGAGTCCCTTTTTATTTATTTATACTCCTAAAAATGAGATAAAACAAACACACTTTTTATTTTTTTCATTACTTTTTTAACTACTATAAAGATAACTATTATTTTGTTTTTTAAATCAAGACAAAGTAACCAAGAAGAAAGTGATACTTATCTTGATATGTGGGGGTGCCTTCCCCCAAGCTAGTTGTTGACATGGTCAATCAGCGAGGTGGTCGGATGTCGAAGTGCGGGGACAAAGTCTCCATATATCGAAGTTATTGATCTTGTTATTGATGAAGACTTGCTACTTCACTCCTCATGATTTCCTCTTGACAATGTGATGAAGAATCTGCAGATGGTCGTGGTTCGTGGTATTGCTGTTGTGTGCCACGAATCATCTATGCAGATGTACTCCTCAATGTGTAAGAAGATAGTGATCGAATGAACACTTCCTTCCAGATCCTGCAATAACTCAACAAAGACCAACACAACTAGTGGAACAGGTTAGGAATAAAACGGTTAGTGGTTGGCCGTCTAGAAGTTGGTCGTTCTTGTGGGTTACGATTACAAAGTTTCTCAAACAGATTTTTAGCAGGATTTGTTTAGACTCTTTTTTTTATTTCTGTAGTACTTTGAATTTCTAAACATCAGAGGAAAAGTTAAGAAGGCTATCAATTGCAAATGAATTTGTATGTGGGATTAAAGCCTAAGTTTCTTCTGTATAAATATGTGCTAAGCAGAAAATCATGTATGCAACATTTTTTTGTATGCAATGCAAAAGACTACTTACTATATTTTTGTGTTTTTCTATTAGATGTAGTGCAATGCAGAAATCTAAATATGCTAGAAGGAAAATAAAGAATGCAATTGGAAAGAGTAAATATGGATAACTACCGATTTTACCTCCCAGCGAGGGTTCGATGTTTTGAGTCCGTCGAACAGGACTCCTCCTGTCTTGATTATTCTTGAGGTGCATCGGTTGGTCCCGGAGATGGAGACCTTGATGGTTGCACCTTCCTTTCATGCCATGTCGCTTTGGTTTGTTCTTGTTCTTTTGGTTCTTGAGCTAGTGGCGTAATCTTTGCTTTTCTTGCTCTCCTAGGCATATTTCTCCTCTTCCTTCTCTTTGATGTCTCAGTGTAATTGACTTGAGGTGAGTAGCTGGGAGAGTGCAGAACACGATTCTTGAAGGAGAACCACTCCTTCCTGTCCGTCATCTAGAAACAGATCTTGGCACTCCCGGCGTAGATGATGGCATTGGTTGAGTGCAGGAAGGGTCAACCCAAAATGATGGGTGACCTCGTATCTCGGCCGGTGTCCAGAACCACAAAGTCTACAGACACATATGAGTGTCCAACTCGAATACAAACGTCATCCAGGATTCCCTTGGGGAAACAGAGTGACTGATCTGCAACCTGCAATCGCATGGTTGTGTACAACAAAGATACCCATGGAAAAATTTGTTCGTATATTACCTTTGGCATTATGTTGACGCTTGCTCCCATGTCACAGATGACTTCTCTGAATTCTTGAGTTGCAATGGAGACTGGGATGATGGAACGTCTAGGGTCACCTTTCTTGGCAACTATTGAGTCGTCTTTCTATCCTCCAGACGATGGCTCAGTGTAGAAACCTATATTGTGTACCTCGACAAGATTTGCAGTTTCTAACTCTTCCGGTTTTCCCGGAATCTTACTTTTCTCAAATGAAGGGACAGCAGCTGCCAGCTGAGCTATTTATGATTCTACCATTTTATTAAAGCTATGCTGGTTCTTAATGGCTGATGCAAAGCTATCCATTCTATTGTTTATGTTTTCTACCATTTTATCAGTGGAAGCTAATTTTCTAAACAAACCATCCATAATTTTAGCTTGACCAAAGATTACTTCTTTCAAGGATGACTGATAATTGGAATTGTAATTATTATCTTGATAGTCACCTTGGTAATTACCTTGGTAATTGGGCCTCTGTTGTTGGCCCCATCCTTGATTTTGTTGAGGACGATAGTTGTTGTTGATGATGAAGTTCACATCCTCCTAGGTCTTGGGGCAGTTGTTCCCTGAATGCCCGGTGTTGCCGCATTCTTCACAAGTCATGCGGGAGTCATGAATGTGCATGACATCTTGCTTCTCCATAGCTCGGTCTTCGAGCTTCTTCATCAGCAGGTCCACCTTGGCAGACAGCACATCTACCTCCTTGACCGTGTGCATACCTCCTCTCTTGCGGGGTTGGAGACGTTCTTCAGACCAGCCTTGGTTCGAGGCCATCTTCTCATTGAGAGCAGTTGCTTGTGGTATAGTGAGTGATAAGAACACTCCTCCAGTAGCAGCATCGACATTCTCACGGGTGCTGTTGGTCAGCCCGTGGTAGAATGTCTGCATGAGTAGCCAGTTCTCCATCCCATGATGAGGACATTCTGCTATGTAGTCTTGAAAGCGTTCTCATGCCTCCAGAATGGATTCATCGTGCTGTTGCTGAAAACTTGAAATCTTTCCTTGTTAGGCGGTGGTTTTGCCCATGGGGAAGAACTTCGACAGGAAGGCATTGGAGCACCTTGCCCATGTGTTGATGTTGTCTTTGTTAGCATAGAACCATTGCTTCACCTTCCCCAAAAGTGAGAATGGGAAGAGGCGGAGGCGTATGGCATCTTGGGTGACTCCTTTGATGGTGAAAGTGCTGCAGATCTCCAGGAAGTATTGGAGATGAGCACTCGCATCTTCATGTGCCTTTCCACAAAATTGGTTGGATTGCACCATGTTGATGAGAGCTGGCTTGAGCTCAAAAGCATTCTCCCCGATCTCCACCATTGGTCCGGTGCGGATGTTGTCAGCATTTGGAGTGGAGAATTCACGGAGAGTCTTCTCAGCCATGGCTTCAAGAACCGGTGTTAAGCTTCTTGTAGCTTCAGGTGTTTTTGGTGGTGGTGATTCGAATACTTCCTTAGCTTTCAACGTAGTTGTTTGGAAGGTCAAAACCAGACATACATTACCCTGCATAAGATATGAATAGACAAAACAAGGGTAAGCCTGCTTGAGCAGCAGTGAATGGTTTCTGATTCATCCATAAGTTTATCAATCTCTTTTTAATTGCCTAGCTACCTTCCCTAGCAACAGCACCAGAAATGCTTGTTGACATTTCTTAACGTCACTACTAAGAGTGGCACCAGAAATGCTGGTATGAATGTGACTGAGAGATAATAATGAAAGATCTGCAAGCACACAGATATACCATTGTAGAATTTCACCCGGGAGTATTCCAGGTATCGTTATTTATATTTTACCACTGGGAAGGACGGGCAAGAGTATTGATACTTGTGTTAGGATGAATCAATATGCCAAACACTGACTCTAAACAGGGATAAACTAGATAGAATGATATATATGATAAATGATAAATGCAACACTCAGAGTACTCCATAAGATTAGTCATAGCAAATTAAGTATATACTAGAGAGATTAATTTCTAAGTCATTCTAGCTACGATGTCAAAGGTTACGTCGATGTGCAATATACACTTAGCAATAACAGAGATTAGCTCTATATCTATACTGAAGGGACGATGCTAAGGAAGGCAAGGTCAAAACTTAACTCTTCCATCGCAAGTATGCCCTGCTTGGCCTACAGACGGGTGTAGGATTACAAAGGACTCAACGAGGCTATCACCACCGCGATCTACCTCACGATCTGGAATGTAGGGTGCATTCGCAGGTAAATAACGTATAAGCACCACGCTTACACAATGTCGACCACTGTTGGCATTTCTTAACGTCACTACCAAGAATAGAAATTGAATTCATCCCCGGCAATGGCGCCAGAAAGCTTGTTGGTATTTGTTAACGCAAACAGAGAAATCCGCAAGCGCACGGATACCGTTGTAGCTTTCACCCAGGAGTATTCCAGGGTATCGTATTTATCCTTAGGGAAGCAATGGTTAAAGACTTCGATAGTTGACCATCATGTATCCACTAACTGGTGTACCGACTAGACTAATGTGGGGGTAAATGATAAGATAGGAGCGATGGATAAATGACACACACAGGAGAACTCCATGATAAGATAGAAGAGTAGACAGGCTAAGCTGGGAGGACAACGGGAGAGTTCAAGGTTCCTATTTACTTCTCCATTACTGTGGTTCTATTCTAGTTCATACCAGAGGGATTAACTAAGCAAAGGTTAAACATAGCGATCACACCATGGCACTTCGGAGCAGCAGTTCCTTTCCGATCCTCGAAAAGACTGGGAAGGGGTGATCGGGGTCAGGCTGCCAAAAGCTCTACGAAAACACCAACCTGAACGTGGTGGAATACAAAGGCCTGGTCGGAGCTGTCACCTCCGGGGCTACCACAGCTATCCGTGGGGTTGGGCGCAAACTCAGGTAACCTATAGTCTAGACACCACGTCTACACTATCGATTACTACTCTAGTCTCACGTAAAAAACTAGAGCATTCGGTTGAACGGAGATCCCATGCCAAGGTGTAAAACACTACACTTAACCATGATAAGCTAAACTGCTAAGGCATAAATTAGATAACCATGAAGGACATTTCAGTAATTGGAGAAGATAAATATATGAAATACTTGAGTCTTACAAAGGACCGATATAAGATTATACCGGAACTCCGAGGGCTCTTCCGGAACTTTAGCATCTCTCCCTAACTCCCAACTAATCCTATACTACTTTTACATCTTGGCAAATAGAGTGAGGAGAGCCCTTGTGGTGTGTGTTGAGAGAGGGGGGTGCCCCTCTATTTATAATGGGCTAAGGCGGTGCTGAGGGCTATTTTTGACGCGAGGCATGAGCTCCACCGCCTCAGCATGCATCCATGCCACCGCCACACGAAGGGGAGGCTGAGCCGCATCAGGGAGGGAGCGGCCGCCCCAGGGAGCGGCCGGCCCTTGACCGAGCCGTCTCGCTACCGCCTTTGCCTGGCAGGCCTTGGGCTGGACCTGGACCAGTGCTCCGTGGTGCCTTGCCCATTTTGGGTTGATTTAGTGGGCATCTCCTTTATTCCTTTGCGCAAATCAGCGTTGGAAAGCACCTTTTGGTGAAATCTTCCATGTATTTGTGCTTGTGATCTGCAAAAATAATGTTCTCCAAATACATGTGGAACTTGGTTAATAGTAAATGCATATGTGATTAAGTTTGTCAATTTCTCCTCTTTTTGCAACTTAATTGGCGGTTGGATTTGATCGATAAGGACCGCCAACAAGCTCCCCCACACTTGTTCTTTGCTCGTCCTCGAGCAAAGGTATATTATATGTAACTATGAAGTATGACTTCAAAAGATATGATGCTAGCATAAAAGTTATTCCATGTCATTCCTTATACCTGTGGATTTTTGAAGTGTCTACCATGTCGTCTTGAGTGGTTGAAAAGTGGAATGGCTGTGACACCAAGTCATCCCTTTCCCTCTATGAAGCATACTTGGAGTTTTTGTATTTTTGAAATTGAAAACATAGCGCATACTTCTCCTCAAATGGTACTCTCAAGTCTCTCAATGTGTATAGTCCTTACCAAAGGCTTTTGAAATTGCCCTTTTTACATCCTACTTCTAAAAAGGCTTATGTGGAGCTTTGGGTAGGGATGAAAAGAGAGGCATACTTGCATCACATAATATTGCTAAGTCAAAAACCGGATCCAAGGAGATGCAAGCCATACACTTTGATCAAGACGTGCAAGTGTGTGGAAATGTATCATATATTACTTTTTTTTTGTACTCCTCTGATGATGACTCTCTCTCTCTTTTTTTTTCTTTTGAAAGTGCTTCTGAGAGTATGGGCTATCTTATTCTCACTGGCGGGTATCGAGGTACCCATTGTTTTCTCTTAGGGCGGGCATCGAAGTGCCCATTGTTTTCTCTCTTCTTTTTTTTCTTTTATGCATCAACATTTCTAAAAAAAACCAAGAATATCATTTTTTCCAATTATTAAAAGTTTTTTCCTATAAATAAAAAATGTGCTTTATAAAAATTTAAAAATGATAAATAAAAATAAATAAATAAAAATAATAATAACATGACTTTTGAAAATGAGCTTAAGGACATATTTAAGGAATTGCTCCTTTGGGTATTTTTGTCACTAACCTTTCAGGTTTGAGCAAAAAGAACGAAGGACAGAAACGCAAAGGTAAATCCAACCAAACATTATCTCAACAATGAAGCACAATCAATGGAGAGTGCTATCATCCAAACTTGATTTTGCATGTCGCAAAATTCAAGTGTGGGGGTGAGCTTTCTCTAAAGCATCTCATGACATGCTTCATTCATTGATTTCATCTTGGTTGTTTCTACCTTGTTTTACCTATATGCCTTGCTCACCATGATAAAGTCATCTAAACAAATTATAATGATAAAAAATATCACTTTTCAGTGACTAGATTTCTTCAATAATAATAATAATAATAAATTGTTTTGCATAATAAACTCATTTTAACTTAGACTTATATTTTCTTTATAATAAAGTTATGACCCCCTTTTCTCCCACAATAAACAAAAAAAACTTGGTGCTAGACAAGTTCCCTTCGGGTATTCTTGGTCAATAACAATTACAGGAACGAAGGATGAACAATGTCTACAAACATGGGTGCTGCAATACACGCTAAAGAGATGCTCCAACATTCACACTTGGTTTTTAGTATCAAATGACATAAAAGCCCAAGTGTGGGGGACCTGACCCTACCATGCTTTTTCTCGGGCACACTAGTTTGCACTCCATTTTCTCACCCATGCTTTGCTCCTATAAGTTTGATTTTGTTCAAAAAAAATGCCAAACATATCAATCAAACTTAAAATGAGAAATAAAAATCTTGCCAAATTATGAACTTGACTTTATAAAGATTGGCCGGCATAAACTTTATTTCTAGTTCATACACTTGTTACTTGTGGATCTATCTCTATTAGGAAAACATGTCAACTAAGTTGTTGTGAAGTGAGATATGGTAAAGACTAAAGAAATCCTATCTTTTCTATGTAAGCTCTTGGAGAATTTCTGTTTTGCTAAAACTTCAAAAATTATAGTAATACTTCTCCTCAATGGTGAGATATCCTACCAAAGCCATATGATATTACACATTGCAAAACCATGAAACATATGCTGCTTGTTATCATGTTGAGCTTTGTCAAATTGTTGTGACCCTTGAGAGATTCTCGTCATGCACCCATGATCAAGACACACGTACACCCACAAATAAAGTGCTAACTCTTACACTAAGAGTTATGCAATTCATTTTGTTCGTTTACTAAAAATGCTCCAATTATTTTAATTCTCTCTCCAAAAATATTCATGTGCCAAAAGAGTATGGGCTATGCTAAAAAAAACCATGCCAAAGTGCATGAGAAAAAAGAAAGCATGCCAAAGAGCATGATGCATAAAAGAAAAAAAAGAAGAGAGAAAACAATGGGCACTTCGATGCCCGCCCTAAGAGAAAACAATGGGTACCTCGATACCCGCCAGTGAGAATAAGATAGCCCATACTCTCAGAAGCACTTTCAAAAGAAAAAAAAAGAGAGAGAGAGTCATCATCAGAGGAGTACAAAAAAAAAGTAATATATGATACATTTCCACACACTTGCACGTCTTGATCAAAGTGTATGGCTTGCATCTCCTTGGATCCGGTTTTTGACTTAGCAATATTATGTGATGCAAGTATGCCTCTCTTTTCATCCCTACCCAAAGCTCCACATAAGCCTTTTTAGAAGTAGGATGTAAAAAGGGCAATTTCAAAAGCCTTTGGTAAGGACTATACACATTGAGAGACTTGAGAGTACCATTTGAGGAGAAGTATGCGCTATGTTTTCAATTTCAAAAATACAAAAACTCCAAGTATGCTTCATAGAGGGAAAGGGATGACTTGGTGTCACAGCCATTCCACTTTTCAACCACTCAAGACGACATGGTAGACACTTCAAAAATCCACAGGTATAAGGAATGACATGGAATAACTTTTATGCTAGCATCATATCTTTTGAAGTCATACTTCATAGTTACATATAATATACCTTTGCTCGAGGACGAGCAAAGAACAAGTGTGGGGGAGCTTGTTGGCGGTCCTTATCGATCAAATCCAACCGCCAATTAAGTTGCAAAAAGAGGAGAAATTGACAAACTTAATCACATATGCATTTACTATTAACCAAGTTCCACATGTATTTGGAGAACATTATTTTTGCAGATCACAAGCACAAATACATGGAAGATTTCACCAAAAGGTGCTTTCCAACGCTGATTTGCGCAAAGGAATAAAGGAGATGCCCACTAAATCAACCCAAAATGGGCAAGGCACCACGGAGCACTGGTCCAGGTCCAGCCCAAGGCCTGCCAGGCAAAGGCGGTAGCGAGACGGCTCGGTCAAGGGCCGGCCGCTCCCTGGGGCGGCCGCTCCCTCCCTGATGCGGCTCAGCCTCCCCTTCGTGTGGCGGTGGCATGGATGCATGCTGAGGCGGTGGAGCTCATGCCTCGCGTCAAAAATAGCCCTCAGCACCGCCTTAGCCCATTATAAATAGAGGGGCACCCCCCTCTCTCAACACACACCACAAGGGCTCTCCTCACTCTATTTGCCAAGATGTAAAAGTAGTATAGGATTAGTTGGGAGTTAGGGAGAGATGCTAAAGTTCCGGAAGAGCCCTCGGAGTTCCGGTATAATCTTATATCGGTCCTTTGTAAGACTCAAGTATTTCATATATTTATCTTCTCCAATTACTGAAATGTCCTTCATGGTTATCTAATTTATGCCTTAGCAGTTTAGCTTATCATGGTTAAGTGTAGTGTTTTACACCTTGGCATGGGATCTCCGTTCAACCGAATGCTCTAGTTTTTACGTGAGACTAGAGTAGTAATCGATAGTGTAGACGTGGTGTCTAGACTATAGGTTACCTGAGTTTGCGCCCAACCCCACGGATAGCTGTGGTAGCCCCGGAGGTGACAGCTCCGACCAGGCCTTTGTATTCCACCACGTTCAGGTTGGTGTTTTCGTAGAGCTTTTGGCAGCCTGACCCCGATCACCCCTTCCCAGTCTTTTCGAGGATCGGAAAGGAACTGCTGCTCCGAAGTGCCATGGTGTGATCGCTATGTTTAACCTTTGCTTAGTTAATCCCTCTGGTATGAACTAGAATAGAACCACAGTAATGGAGAAGTAAATAGGAACCTTGAACTCTCCCGTTGTCCTCCCAGCTTAGCCTGTCTACTCTTCTATCTTATCATGGAGTTCTCCTGTGTGTGTCATTTATCCATCGCTCCTATCTTATCATTTACCCCCACATTAGTCTAGTCGGTACACCAGTTAGTGGATACATGATGGTCAACTATCGAAGTCTTTAACCATTGCTTCCCTAAGGATAAATACGATACCCTGGAATACTCCTGGGTGAAAGCTACAACGGTATCCGTGCGCTTGCGGATTTCTCTGTTTGCGTTAACAAATACCAACAAGCTTTCTGGCGCCATTGCCGGGGATGAATTCAATTTCTATTCTTGGTAGTGACGTTAAGAAATGCCAACAGTGGTCGACATTGTGTAAGCGTGGTGCTTATACGTTATTTACCTGCGAATGCACCCTACATTCCAGATCGTGAGGTAGATCGCGGTGGTGATAGCCTCGTTGAGTCCTTTGTAATCCTACACCCGTCTGTAGGCCAAGCAGGGCATACTTGCGATGGAAGAGTTAAGTTTTGACCTTGCCTTCCTTAGCATCGTCCCTTCAGTATAGAGTGAGGAGAGCCCTTGTGGTGTGTGTTGAGAGAGGGGGGTGCCCCTCTATTTATAATGGGCTAAGGCGGTGCTGAGGGCTATTTTTGACGCGAGGCATGAGCTCCACCGCCTCAGCATGCATCCATGCCACCGCCACACGAAGGGGAGGCTGAGCCGCATCAGGGAGGGAGCGGCCGCCCCAGGGAGCGGCCGGCCCTTGACCGAGCCGTCTCGCTACCGCCTTTGCCTGGCAGGCCTTGGGCTGGACCTGGACCAGTGCTCCGTGGTGCCTTGCCCATTTTGGGTTGATTTAGTGGGCATCTCCTTTATTCCTTTGCGCAAATCAGCGTTGGAAAGCACCTTTTGGTGAAATCTTCCATGTATTTGTGCTTGTGATCTGCAAAAATAATGTTCTCCAAATACATGTGGAACTTGGTTAATAGTAAATGCATATGTGATTAAGTTTGTCAATTTCTCCTCTTTTTGCAACTTAATTGGCGGTTGGATTTGATCGATAAGGACCGCCAACAAGCTCCCCCACACTTGTTCTTTGCTCGTCCTCGAGCAAAGGTATATTATATGTAACTATGAAGTATGACTTCAAAAGATATGATGCTAGCATAAAAGTTATTCCATGTCATTCCTTATACCTGTGGATTTTTGAAGTGTCTACCATGTCGTCTTGAGTGGTTGAAAAGTGGAATGGCTGTGACACCAAGTCATCCCTTTCCCTCTATGAAGCATACTTGGAGTTTTTGTATTTTTGAAATTGAAAACATAGCGCATACTTCTCCTCAAATGGTACTCTCAAGTCTCTCAATGTGTATAGTCCTTACCAAAGGCTTTTGAAATTGCCCTTTTTACATCCTACTTCTAAAAAGGCTTATGTGGAGCTTTGGGTAGGGATGAAAAGAGAGAATTAAAATAATTGGAGCATTTTTAGTAAACGAACAAAATGAATTGCATAACTCTTAGTGTAAGAGTTAGCACTTTATTTGTGGGTGTACGTGTGTCTTGATCATGGGTGCATGACGAGAATCTCTCAAGGGTCACAACAATTTGACAAAGCTCAACATGATAACAAGCAGCATATGTTTCATGGTTTTGCAATGTGTAATATCATATGGCTTTGGTAGGATATCTCACCATTGAGGAGAAGTATTACTATAATTTTTGAAGTTTTAGCAAAACAGAAATTCTCCAAGAGCTTACATAGAAAAGATAGGATTTCTTTAGTCTTTACCATATCTCACTTCACAACAACTTAGTTGACATGTTTTCCTAATAGAGATAGATCCACAAGTAACAAGTGTATGAACTAGAAATAAAGTTTATGCCGGCCAATCTTTATAAAGTCAAGTTCATAATTTGGCAAGATTTTTATTTCTCATTTTAAGTTTGATTGATATGTTTGGCATTTTTTTTGAACAAAATCAAACTTATAGGAGCAAAGCATGGGTGAGAAAATGGAGTGCAAACTAGTGTGCCCGAGAAAAAGCATGGTAGGGTCAGGTCCCCCACACTTGGGCTTTTATGTCATTTGATACTAAAAACCAAGTGTGAATGTTGGAGCATCTCTTTAGCGTGTATTGCAGCACCCATGTTTGTAGACATTGTTCATCCTTCGTTCCTGTAATTGTTATTGACCAAGAATACCCGAAGGGAACTTGTCTAGCACCAAGTTTTTTTTGTTTATTGTGGGAGAAAAGGGGGTCATAACTTTATTATAAAGAAAATATAAGTCTAAGTTAAAATGAGTTTATTATGCAAAACAATTTATTATTATTATTATTATTGAAGAAATCTAGTCACTGAAAAGTGATATTTTTTATCATTATAATTTGTTTAGATGACTTTATCATGGTGAGCAAGGCATATAGGTAAAACAAGGTAGAAACAACCAAGATGAAATCAATGAATGAAGCATGTCATGAGATGCTTTAGAGAAAGCTCACCCCCACACTTGAATTTTGCGACATGCAAAATCAAGTTTGGATGATAGCACTCTCCATTGATTGTGCTTCATTGTTGAGATAATGTTTGGTTGGATTTACCTTTGCGTTTCTGTCCTTCGTTCTTTTTGCTCAAACCTGAAAAGTTAGTGACAAAAATACCCAAAGGAGCAATTCCTTAAATATGTCCTTAAGCTCATTTTCAAAAGTCATGTTATTATTATTTTTATTTATTTATTTTTATTTATCATTTTTAAATTTTTATAAAGCACATTTTTTATTTATAGGAAAAAACTTTTAATAATTGGAAAAAATGATATTCTTGGTTTTTTTTAGAAATGTTGATGCATATGCAAAATTTTAAACATGAGATTTGAAACTTAGAAATGCATTGAATTTAAATATGTGATAACTACCGATTTACCTTCGGCAAGGGCTCACCGTTTTAAGTCTGTTGAGCAGGACTTCTCCATTGAATTTAGCTTGATTTCACGTTATCCACCCCACTTGCATTGTTTGCATATAAAAAAATGGTTCTCTGGTTCATCATTCAATGTTCATAAATCCGTTTGAGTGAATCTCGTGTTTATCTCTTTATGCTTCCTTACTCTACGCTAGTATGCTTTGGTTTGGGAGTACTCGACATGCTTCCATAGGCTATTAAATTAAGCATGGTGCTTAGGTTAAATAGCCTACCTTCATCAAAATAGACATGGAGTCTAGTTTGATTATTGAACCGAAACTGCTAATGTAGACATTGGTTGTATGCATGGACTAACCCCTGCAGGACATTATCAAATTCATGTGGGTAAGTCCTTGAGATGATTTCATAACGGAGATAAATCAAGACTTATTTGGTGAATGTTGAATAAACAAAGGTGTCGAATCTAAAAAAAGGGGTTCCCTTTGCTAACTGAACATGAATATCAACTTTTCATTGGCCTAGAGGAAAACCCTTAGCACATAACATCAACCATTATTGTTTCAAAACCTTTGTGAATCCCCTCGGGTATGTATGGTCCACTAACCTGTGCAGGGATGAAACCTTGATCAAAAGGAAGGTGAAACATACACCTTCAAGCGCAACACACTCCCGCCCAGCCAAAACCACATGAAGATCACAATGGCATGGTGAAAACAAGAAGTGCAACTATCCATATGCTCATCTCCGTGATTGGATAACGTGAAATCAAGCTAAATTCAATGGAGAAGTCCTGCTCAACAGACTTAAAACGGTGAGCCCTTGCCGAAGGTAAATCGGTAGTTATCACATATTTAAATTCAATGCATTTCTAAGTTTCAAATCTCATGTTTAAAATTTTGCATATGCATCAACATTTCTAAAAAAAACCAAGAATATCATTTTTTCCAATTATTAAAAGTTTTTTCCTATAAATAAAAAATGTGCTTTATAAAAATTTAAAAATGATAAATAAAAATAAATAAATAAAAATAATAATAACATGACTTTTGAAAATGAGCTTAAGGACATATTTAAGGAATTGCTCCTTTGGGTATTTTTGTCACTAACTTTTCAGGTTTGAGCAAAAAGAACGAAGGACAGAAACGCAAAGGTAAATCCAACCAAACATTATCTCAACAATGAAGCACAATCAATGGAGAGTGCTATCATCCAAACTTGATTTTGCATGTCGCAAAATTCAAGTGTGGGGGTGAGCTTTCTCTAAAGCATCTCATGACATGCTTCATTCATTGATTTCATCTTGGTTGTTTCTACCTTGTTTTACCTATATGCCTTGCTCACCATGATAAAGTCATCTAAACAAATTATAATGATAAAAAATATCACTTTTCAGTGACTAGATTTCTTCAATAATAATAATAATAATAAATTGTTTTGCATAATAAACTCATTTTAACTTAGACTTATATTTTCTTTATAATAAAGTTATGACCCCCTTTTCTCCCACAATAAACAAAAAAAACTTGGTGCTAGACAAGTTCCCTTCGGGTATTCTTGGTCAATAACAATTACAGGAACGAAGGATGAACAATGTCTACAAACATGGGTGCTGCAATACACGCTAAAGAGATGCTCCAACATTCACACTTGGTTTTTAGTATCAAATGACATAAAAGCCCAAGTGTGGGGGACCTGACCCTACCATGCTTTTTCTCGGGCACACTAGTTTGCACTCCATTTTCTCACCCATGCTTTGCTCCTATAAGTTTGATTTTGTTCAAAAAAAATGCCAAACATATCAATCAAACTTAAAATGAGAAATAAAAATCTTGCCAAATTATGAACTTGACTTTATAAAGATTGGCCGGCATAAACTTTATTTCTAGTTCATACACTTGTTACTTGTGGATCTATCTCTATTAGGAAAACATGTCAACTAAGTTGTTGTGAAGTGAGATATGGTAAAGACTAAAGAAATCCTATCTTTTCTATGTAAGCTCTTGGAGAATTTCTGTTTTGCTAAAACTTCAAAAATTATAGTAATACTTCTCCTCAATGGTGAGATATCCTACCAAAGCCATATGATATTACACATTGCAAAACCATGAAACATATGCTGCTTGTTATCATGTTGAGCTTTGTCAAATTGTTGTGACCCTTGAGAGATTCTCGTCATGCACCCATGATCAAGACACACGTACACCCACAAATAAAGTGCTAACTCTTACACTAAGAGTTATGCAATTCATTTTGTTCGTTTACTAAAAATGCTCCAATTATTTTAATTCTCTCTTTTCATCCCTACCCAAAGCTCCACATAAGCCTTTTTAGAAGTAGGATGTAAAAAGGGCAATTTCAAAAGCCTTTGGTAAGGACTATACACATTGAGAGACTTGAGAGTACCATTTGAGGAGAAGTATGCGCTATGTTTTCAATTTCAAAAATACAAAAACTCCAAGTATGCTTCATAGAGGGAAAGGGATGACTTGGTGTCACAGCCATTCCACTTTTCAACCACTCAAGACGACATGGTAGACACTTCAAAAATCCACAGGTATAAGGAATGACATGGAATAACTTTTATGCTAGCATCATATCTTTTGAAGTCATACTTCATAGTTACATATAATATACCTTTGCTCGAGGACGAGCAAAGAACAAGTGTGGGGGAGCTTGTTGGCGGTCCTTATCGATCAAATCCAACCGCCAATTAAGTTGCAAAAAGAGGAGAAATTGACAAACTTAATCACATATGCATTTACTATTAACCAAGTTCCACATGTATTTGGAGAACATTATTTTTGCAGATCACAAGCACAAATACATGGAAGATTTCACCAAAAGGTGCTTTCCAACGCTGATTTGCGCAAAGGAATAAAGGAGATGCCCACTAAATCAACCCAAAATGGGCAAGGCACCACGGAGCACTGGTCCAGGTCCAGCCCAAGGCCTGCCA
>JAHUYU010003442.1:0-12588 GCA_030439765.1 Tripidium arundinaceum | reverse complement strand
TGCCAGGCCAGCCAGTTTTTGAGCAAGCACAGGATCAATGCAATGCAGTGGAGGCAGCTGCTAGGCTGTGGTATTTAAGTCCTGTGTACTATGCTTGGAGATGCGGTGTCTGATGATCAATCTGATGGGTAGTTGGGGTGATGCCCCTCATAAATAGCTTACCAGGCGACTGGGAGGGGGACCAGCCAGCTCCTCTTCTTCCCAGTTCTCACAGCTGCATTGCATTTCTCTGTTGGATGCTTCAGTCTGCGGTTATATGTGTGAAACTTGAGAGTAGCAGCATGTTTTGTTTTAGCTGGATCCGAATCCCTATGCCCCTATCCCTTTCTCTGTTTAGCTGGAGAGGCTTTCGAATTCTGACAATGACTTGGGGTAACTGGGTAAGGGGCATGCTGCATTTGCTACCAGCTGTTGAGGCAAGCCACACTATGCTTTGGACAATTGTCCCAAGTGTTTATCTATTTGCTGATATACAAGAATGATGTACAGAGCGCAATAAACACCCTTTGGTTAACAGGAATTGCTTGTAGGAAAAACGTAGGAAACTTCCCTGTGTGTTGATTTCATAGGAAAACCATAGGAAAAAATCCACTCAAACCTCATGTTTTGGTTTTTTTGTGTATCTCCTGCAGTTCATCCAAACACCTATTCCTACAAACTTTCGGGGCCTGTTAGAACAAAGGAATGCAAAACAGAGGAAAGAAAAAAAATATAGGAACATGGTATAGGTGTTGTGGGAAAACAGAGGAATAAAAAAAACACAGGAAAAATATAGATAGGGGTGTTTGGAATGTAGGAATTATAATACAGAATTTTCAAAACATGAGGTGTGATTAAAAGAGATGAATACTTGTTTTATTATTCAAATATTTGTCATTACAACGTCAAGTTTAATTAATAAATAAACATATGTGTAAAGATTTTTTTTGCAAGGAGTAAAGAAAAATTTAGTAACAATTTAATAGACATGTGGGGCCTTGGTCCATGAATTAAGTTTCTTTATCCACGTAGCTCCTTCTCGCCGTACGTGCAACACCGGCGCTCCGACACCTGCGCTTACGCGACCTCCTCCTCCTTGTCCGGGTACCACAGCCGAACCTCCTCTTCTTCCGCACACGTCGGACCGGCCGCAGCCACGGCTGCCTTTCGCGCCGACGAGCCCGTAGGAGACCGGCGGCAAGAGGAAGGCCGCACCGAGGATCTTCCTCTCTGCAGCGATCTTCCTTGATTTCTGTAGGATGTGGTTGTTGTCTAATCTCCAGTTGTTCGCCGAGTAACGATTGAGCTGCCTCGGACTTATGCGAAGGAAGAGAAAACAAGAGCTGGGAGTGGATTTTTCCTTTCCTGTGAAACCGACATCTATCTACAGCATTCCGGTGGAAAGGGTTTCGCGTTTCCTTCGTTCCAAACGGTGCAATTGTGTTCCTTTCCTCCGTTTCGCGTTTCCTTCGTTTCCCCCGTAAAAATCCTTCGTTCCAAATGCGGCCTCAGTGTTTTTCATTCCTCTGTTTTGCATATGTATTTCTATCGTATTCCTGCGTTTTTCTTATTCATGCACTTTTTCAATCCTGTATTCCAAAGGGGCCATAGTTGATGAAACTTAATTCATGAATCGAATGGCATATAGGTGAGGGATTGGCAGCCAGGTGCAATCAACAGATGAGTGGGAGCAGCGGAGCTCTCCGTCACGACTCGAAAACCAACCCAAATAAACATTTGCAAAGACTTCCTTGTGAAGCCTAAGTCGAATCCTTACCTTACTGCCTTGAGTCTTGTAAAGGATCCCTGCTAAGCCTAGAGGGAGAGGGGGGAGGGATGAATAGGCCTGTTTAAAACAAAACTTAAACTTGCTGTTAGAACCCTGTGCGGCACTGTCGGCCAATGTGCGGCACTGCTTCCCCAGTTGACAAGCTCGAGATCACAATTCAAAAACTGAATTAGAGAGCACTCCAAACTGTTCTTCAACACCTATAGCATTTGGTTCGCGTTCAAGCCGGTGGATTGTGTTTGTTACTCTTGAAGCAAGGCTCCTAGCCGGCTAGGCGTCACCCGTCGAAGCTTCCAACTTGTGTGGCAGCTCCGGGACGTTTGTAATCACCCCTCTACATCTAGTAAGAACCTCTCAAATCAAGAGATTTGCTCTCTTGACTTGAGAAAGAGGATAGGGTTTGCGAAACCCAAGCCTTTGTGGCTTCCTCAACAACGTGAAGGTAGGCAAGCCTTTGTGGTGAGCTGAACCACGGGATAAATACCTTTTCTCTCTTTTTATTGTGTTATACTTGTTTGTTTGGTGATTCTAGGGTTTGGTCCCGATCTACTCGTGCGTGAGCTTCCAACTACATTCAAATGGTGAAATAAGCTCTACACTACCTTAGGAAGCATAGTAAAATTTCTCCATCTAAATTTTCTTCGGTAGTTTTTGAATTGTGATCTCGAGCTTGTCAACTGGGGAAGCAGTGCCGCACATTGGCCGACAGTGCCGCACAGGGTTCTAACAGCAAGTTTAAGTTTTGTTTTAACAGGCCTATTCATCCCTCCCCCCTCTCCCCTCTAGGCTTAGCAGGGATCCTTTACAAGACTCAAGGCAGTAAGGTAAGGATTCGACTTAGGCTTCACAAGGAAGTCTTTGCAAATGTTTATTTGGGTTGGTTTTCGAGTCGTGACGGAGAGCTCCGCTGCTCCCACTCATCTGTTGATTGCACCTGGCTGCCAATCCCTCACCTATATGCCATTCGATTCATGAATTAAGTTTCATCAGCTATGGCCCCTTTGGAATACAGGATTGAAAAAGTGCATGAATAAGAAAAACGCAGGAATACGATAGAAATACATATGCAAAACAGAGGAATGAAAAACACTGAGGCCGCATTTGGAACGAAGGATTTTTACGGGGGAAACGAAGGAAACGCGAAACGGAGGGAAAGGAACACAATTGCACCGTTTGGAACGAAGGAAACGCGAAACCCTTTCACCGGAATGCTGTAGATAGATGTCGGTTTCACAGGAAAGGAAAAATCCACTCCCAGCTCTTGTTTTCTCTTCCTTCGCATAAGTCCGAGGCAGCTCAATCGTTACTCGGCGAACAACTGGAGATTAGACAACAACCACATCCTACAGAAATCAAGGAAGATCGCTGCAGAGAGGAAGATCCTCGGTGCGGCCTTCCTCTTGCCGCCGGTCTCCTACGGGCTCGTCGGCGCGAAAGGCAGCCGTGGCTGCGGCCGGTCCGACGTGTGCGGAAGAAGAGGAGGTTCGGCTGTGGTACCCGGACAAGGAGGAGGAGGTCGCGTAAGCGCAGGTGTCGGAGCGCCGGTGTTGCACGTACGGCGAGAAGGAGCTACGTGGATAAAGAAACTTAATTCATGGACCAAGGGCCCCACATGTCTATTAAATTGTTACTAAATTTTTCTTTACTCCTTGCAAAAAAAATCTTTACACATATGTTTATTTATTAATTAAAACTTGACGTTGTAATGACAAATATTTGAATAATAAAACAAGTATTCATCTCTTTTAATCACACCTCATGTTTTGAAAATTCTGTATTATAATTCCTACATTCCAAACACCCCTATCTATATTTTTCCTGTGTTTTTTTATTCCTCTGTTTTCCCACAACACCTATACCATGTTCTATATTTTTTTTCTTTCCTCTGTTTTGCATTCCCTTTGTTCTAAACAGGCCCCGAAAGTTTGTAGGAATAGGTGTTTGGATGAACTGCAGGAGATACACAAAAAACCAAAACATGAGGTTTGAGTGGATTTTTTCCTATGGTTTTCCTATGAAATCAACACACAGGGAAGTTCCTACGTTTTTCCTACAAGCAATTCCTGTTAACCAAAGGGTGTTTATTGCGCTCTGTACATCATTCTTGTATATCAGCAAATAGATAAACACTTGGGACAATTGTCCAAAGCATAGTGTGGCTTGCCTCAACAGCTGGTAGCAAATGCAGCATGCCCCTTACCCAGTTACCCCAAGTCATTGTCAGAATTCGAAAGGCCTCTCCAGCTAAACAGAGAAAGGGATAGGGGCATAGGGATTCGGATCCAGCTAAAACAAAACATGCTGCTACTCTCAAGTTTCACCACATATAACCGCAGTTTGGTCATGCAGGTGTTGCTGCTCTCGGGTCTGTTCCCTTGCTCAGAATCCAGAACTGTGAAGGTTAGCTTCGATTGGTATGCTTCTTTTAGTTTTTGTAATAATAATAAGATGGAAGAGTACCTAATAGTTTGCGCGGAATGGTTCGTGGTCGGTCGTAGAGCTGTATAACTCTGTATTAGAGGTTCAAGACTTGATTGTGTAGGAAAGTAGAGAAAAGTGCGAGAGGAGGAGTCAAGAGCGAACCAAACCAGTTGTGACCCTTGTATCTGATCCAGGCCATCAGGGACGTAGGGTCTTGGTTCGGGAATTGACTTGTTCCCTCTCTGCACTGCCATTGTCGATCTGTAACCTGCCTGTTTGTGCTACTCAAACTGTTTGATTACATTGGTAGGTTATCGTGCATGTTTGCAGCTCTTGCAGTCTTGCTCTTGCCCTGGTTGTTGAATGGGAGTGAATGTGTGTGGTGCCCTTTTGTTTCTTGTGTCGACCTGATCTGTGGAGGGCACTGCAGTGCAGTGCAGGGACTTGAATACCCTGCCTTTCTGCTGCTCTCCACTGCATTGCATTGGATCCTGTGGCTTGCTTGAGATTGATGTCCTGGCACACACTGCTCCTGTAGAATGGAGGCCAGGCCAGCCAGTTTTTGAGCTGCACAAGGCAATGCAAGCATCAGCTGCTGCTGGTGGTGGTTATTTATACCTGTGTACTATGCTTGGAGATGCGGTGTCTGATGATCAATCTGATGGGTAGTTGGGGTGATGCCCCCTCATAAATAGCTTACCAGGCGACTGGGAGGGGGACCAGCCAGCTCCTCTTCTTCCCAGTTCTCACAGCTGCATTGCATTTCTCTGTTGGATGCTTCAGTCTGCGGTTATATGTGGTGAAACTTGAGAGTAGCAGCATGTTTTGTTTTAGCTGGATCCGAATCCCTATGCCCCTATCCCTTTCTCTGTTTAGCTGGAGAGGCCTTTCGAATTCTGACAATGACTTGGGGTAACTGGGTAAGGGGCATGCTGCATTTGCTACCAGCTGTTGAGGCAAGCCACACTATGCTTTGGACAATTGTCCCAAGTGTTTATCTATTTGCTGATATACAAGAATGATGTACAGAGCGCAATAAACACCCTTTGGTTAACAGGAATTGCTTGTAGGAAAAAACGTAGGAAACTTCCCTGTGTGTTGATTTCATAGGAAAACCATAGGAAAAAATCCACTCAAACCTCATGTTTTGGTTTTTTGTGTATCTCCTGCAGTTCATCCAAACACCTATTCCTACAAACTTTCGGGGCCTGTTTAGAACAAAGGAATGCAAAACAGAGGAAAGAAAAAAAAATATAGGAACATGGTATAGGTGTTGTGGGAAAACAGAGGAATAAAAAAACACAGGAAAAATATAGATAGGGGTGTTTGGAATGTAGGAATTATAATACAGAATTTTCAAAACATGAGGTGTGATTAAAAGAGATGAATACTTGTTTTATTATTCAAATATTTGTCATTACAACGTCAAGTTTTAATTAATAAATAAACATATGTGTAAAGATTTTTTTTGCAAGGAGTAAAGAAAAATTTAGTAACAATTTAATAGACATGTGGGGCCCTTGGTCCATGAATTAAGTTTCTTTATCCACGTAGCTCCTTCTCGCCGTACGTGCAACACCGGCGCTCCGACACCTGCGCTTACGCGACCTCCTCCTCCTTGTCCGGGTACCAGCCGAACCTCCTCTTCTTCCGCACACGTCGGACCGGCCGCAGCCACGGCTGCCTTTCGCGCCGACGAGCCCCGTAGGAGACCGGCGGCAAGAGGAAGGCCGCACCGAGGATCTTCCTCTCTGCAGCGATCTTCCTTGATTTCTGTAGGATGTGGTTGTTGTCTAATCTCCAGTTGTTCGCCGAGTAACGATTGAGCTGCCTCGGACTTATGCGAAGGAAGAGAAAACAAGAGCTGGGAGTGGATTTTTCCTTTCCTGTGAAACCGACATCTATCTACAGCATTCCGGTGGAAAGGGTTTTCGCGTTTCCTCGTTCCAAACGGTGCAATTGTGTTCCTTTCCTCCGTTTCGCGTTTCCTTCGTTTCCCCCGTAAAATCCTTCGTTCCAAATGCGGCCTCAGTGTTTTTCATTCCTCTGTTTTGCATATGTATTTCTATCGTATTCCTGCGTTTTTCTTATTCATGCACTTTTTCAATCCTGTATTCCAAAGGGGCCATAGCTGATGAAACTTAATTCATGAATCGAATGGCATATAGGTGAGGGATTGGCAGCCAGGTGCAATCAACAGATGAGTGGGAGCAGCGGAGCTCTCCGTCACGACTCGAAAACCAACCCAAATAAACATTTGCAAAGACTTCCTTGTGAAGCCTAAGTCGAATCCTTACCTTACTGCCTTGAGTCTTGTAAAGGATCCCTGCTAAGCCTAGAGGGAGAGGGGGGGAGGGATGAATAGGCCTGTTTAAAACAAAACTTAAACTTGCTGTTAGAACCCTGTGCGGCACTGTCGGCCAATGTGCGGCACTGCTTCCCCAGTTGACAAGCTCGAGATCACAATTCAAAAACTACCGAAGAAAATTTAGATGGAGAAATTTACTATGCTTCCTAAGGTAGTGTAGAGCTTATTTCACCATTTGAATGTAGTTGGAAGCTCACGCACGAGTAGATCGGGACCAAACCCTAGAATCACCAACAAACAAGTATAACACAATAAAAAGAGAGAAAAGGTATTTATCCCGTGGTTCAGCTCACCACAAAGGCTTGCCTACCTTCACGTTGTTGAGGAAGCCACAAAGGCTTGGGTTTCGCAAACCCTATCCTCTTTCTCAAGTCAAGAGAGCAAATCTCTTGATTTGAGAGGTTCTTACTAGATGTAGAGGGTGATTACAAACGTCCCGGAGCTGCCACACAAGTTGGAAGCTTCGACGGGTGACGCCTAGCCGGCTAGGAGCCTTGCTTCAAGAGTAACAAACACAATCCACCGGCTTGAACGCGAACCAAATGCTATAGGTGTTGAAGAACAGTTTGGAGTGCTCTCTAATTCAGTTTTTGAATTGTGATCTCGAGCTTGTCAACTGGGGAAGCAGTGCCGCACATTGGCCGACAGTGCCGCACAGGGTTCTAACAGCAAGTTTAAGTTTTGTTTTAAACAGGCCTATTCATCCCTCCCCCCTCTCCCCTCTAGGCTTAGCAGGGATCCTTTACAAGACTCAAGGCAGTAAGGTAAGGATTCGACTTAGGCTTCACAAGGAAGTCTTTGCAAATGTTTATTTGGGTTGGTTTTCGAGTCGTGACGGAGAGCTCCGCTGCTCCCACTCATCTGTTGATTGCACCTGGCTGCCATCCCTCACCTATATGCCATTCGATTCATGAATTAAGTTTCATCAACTATGGCCCCTTTGAATACAGGATTGAAAAAGTGCATGAATAAGAAAAACGCAGGAATACGATAGAAATACATATGCAAAACAGAGGAATGAAAAACACTGAGGCCGCATTTGGAACGAAGGATTTTTACGGGGGAAACGAAGGAAACGCGAAACGGAGGAAAGGAACACAATTGCACCGTTTGGAACGAAGGAAACGCGAAACCTTTCCACCGGAATGCTGTAGATAGATGTCGGTTTCACAGGAAAGGAAAAATCCACTCCCAGCTCTTGTTTTCTCTTCCTTCGCATAAGTCCGAGGCAGCTCAATCGTTACTCGGCGAACAACTGGAGATTAGACAACAACCACATCCTACAGAAATCAAGGAAGATCGCTGCAGAGAGGAAGATCCTCGGTGCGGCCTTCCTCTTGCCGCCGGTCTCCTACGGGCTCGTCGGCGCGAAAGGCAGCCGTGGCTGCGGCCGGTCCGACGTGTGCGGAAGAAGAGGAGGTTCGGCTGTGGTACCCGGACAAGGAGGAGGAGGTCGCGTAAGCGCAGGTGTCGGAGCGCCGGTGTTGCACGTACGGCGAGAAGGAGCTACGTGGATAAAGAAACTTAATTCATGGACCAAGGGCCCCACATGTCTATTAAATTGTTACTAAATTTTTCTTTACTCCTTGCAAAAAAAATCTTTACACATATGTTTATTTATTAATTAAAACTTGACGTTGTAATGACAAATATTTGAATAATAAAACAAGTATTCATCTCTTTTAATCACACCTCATGTTTTGAAAATTCTGTATTATAATTCCTACATTCCAAACACCCCTATCTATATTTTTCCTGTGTTTTTTTATTCCTCTGTTTTCCCACAACACCTATACCATGTTCCTATATTTTTTTTCTTTCCTCTGTTTTGCATTCCTTTGTTCTAAACAGGCCCCGAAAGTTTGTAGGAATAGGTGTTTGGATGAACTGCAGGAGATACACAAAAAACCAAAACATGAGGTTTGAGTGGATTTTTTCCTATGGTTTTCCTATGAAATCAACACACAGGGAAGTTTCCTACGTTTTTCCTACAAGCAATTCCTGTTAACCAAAGGGTGTTTATTGCGCTCTGTACATCATTCTTGTATATCAGCAAATAGATAAACACTTGGGACAATTGTCCAAAGCATAGTGTGGCTTGCCTCAACAGCTGGTAGCAAATGCAGCATGCCCCTTACCCAGTTACCCCAAGTCATTGTCAGAATTCGAAAGGCCTCTCCAGCTAAACAGAGAAAGGGATAGGGGCATAGGGATTCGGATCCAGCTAAAACAAAACATGCTGCTACTCTCAAGTTTCACCACATATAACCGCAGACTGAAGCATCCAACAGAGAAATGCAATGCAGCTGTGAGAACTGGGAAGAAGAGGAGCTGGCTGGTCCCCCTCCCAGTCGCCTGGTAAGCTATTTATGAGGGGGCATCACCCCAACTACCCATCAGATTGATCATCAGACACCGCATCTCCAAGCATAGTACACAGGTATAAATAACCACCACCAGCAGCAGCTGATGCTTGCATTGCCTTGTGCAGCTCAAAAACTGGCTGGCCTGGCCCTCCATTCTACAGGAGCAGTGTGTGCCAGGACATCAATCTCAAGCAAGCCACAGGATCCAATGCAATGCAGTGGAGAGCAGCAGAAAGGCAGGGTATTCAAGTCCCTGCACTGCACTGCAGTGCCCTCCACAGATCAGGTCGACACAAGAAACAAAAGGGCACCACACACATTCACTCCCATTCAACAACCAGGGCAAGAGCAAGACTGCAAGAGCTGCAAACATGCACGATAACCTACCAATGTAATCAAACAGTTTGAGTAGCACAAACAGGCAGGTTACAGATCGACAATGGCAGTGCAGAGAGGGAACAAGTCAATTCCCGAACCAAGACCCTACGTCCCTGATGGCCTGGGATCAGATACAAGGGTCACAACTGGTTTGGTTCGCTCTTGACTCCTCCTCTCGCACTTTTCTCTACTTTCCTACACAATCAAGTCTTGAACCTCTAATACAGAGTTATACAGCTCTACGACCGACCACGAACCATTCCGCGCAAACTATTAGGTACTCTTCCATCTTATTATTATTACAAAAACTAAAAGAAGCATACCAATCGAAGCTAACCTTCACAGTTCTGGATTCTGAGCAAGGGAACAGACCCGAGAGCAGCAACACCTGCATGACCAAACTGCCCCGGTTGCTATCTGTGAGATAGATTCAGCCGGCGCAAGTGAAAGCTTGACAAGACCCTTTTCTAGTAGTTGTAGATGACGCTAGCTTCCCAAAATGATCAAAATGCCCCCCCACTGTTTGTTTGGTCGGGGTATTTTTGTCATTTTAAGAGGCATATGGCGGGAAAGAGAAGGGTATTGAATTTTTCATGTGTTAGTTTCGGGCTCTTGTCAAATCCTCTCTTGCACCTGCGATATGTTTGTTAGCAAAAATAACCAGACTTGGAAGGCATTTTGGTCTGCATGGATCTGCTCTCCTCTGTTCCCACTCTTCCTACTAATCGGAACCAGCAGCCACCGGTTCAACCCCGCTCACCCCAGCGCCTTGGCCTTTGAGTGTGGTAGTAATCTGGTGGATGGCGTTGCAGACATGGCTATTGATTGCAGCGACGCTGGAGAGATTCAGCTTAGCTGAGGGCACCGCGCTAGCTAGCACCTGCATGCCGACGGTGAGGAGGCAGCCACTGGCGGGCTCATCTTTGTTACCTGGGCTGCTTTCGCCATTGCCGGAGCTTGTGCTGGTTGCTGCTGGCGAAGGGTTGGTGGCCGGGAAGATGGCAAAGCCCAGGGGAAGAAGAGGGATGTAGGAAGGGTCCTCGCCACTCATTGTCACTTGGATGGCATCCACATCCACAGTCGCAAACACCACAAGGCTCCCGCCATCAGGGTGGGTGCTGGTCTCCTGCAGCATAAGCTCCACATTCTGGGAGGAGTTGCTTGCAGCCTGTTGTTTCCATCGCATGCAAAAATTTCAGTTCTTGAAATTTCATATCAATACATAATGCTAAAGCAAACTGTATTTCAGGGATCATATATAAATAAAAGAACCGGGAAATAATGACTTCTTACTCGCAAGAAAGATGAACAGAAACCAACCACAATAAACATTTACGTTATATGCATGGCTGTAACTTTCACAAGTATGTTCTTCTTCAGTATGTACTTGGTGTCAAATGAAACATTGAGATTAGTACAGATTATAAATGTCTCAAATAAGCATATACTTTGCATGGGCTGATTAAGGGGACCTTTTAGACATATAGCTGTGCTGCATGCAACAACTTGTGATTAAACACAATATTTCCTTTCATTCCAGATGAAACTATAAGTTATTACTATTGACAACAAATGGAACTGAAACTGTGGTAGCAAAATTGCAATGATGCATGTGCTAAGACTCAGTAGCTAGATCAAACTCATTTATTGTGGCATCTTGAGTACTGTACAGCTCAAGTAGCTGGTGTTAATTTCTTGTCCTTGGCATTGGTTGTAAATAGTATGTGCTTTTGGAACTATTAAAAAGATCAACAGTTCTACACCAGAGTACAGTTACTGCCGTAAGTCCATACCAGGGGAGCAATTACAATTTCTTTCTTCCCTTCGAAAACATTTTCCTTTCAGACATAAATGTTTGTACATATCTTCCAAGGGCAATATTGACATCATCATATCTTAAAAGTTACCAATGTATAATTCTTATCCTTCAGACATACGCCTAATTACTGGTCCGAAATAGGTACTAAGAACTGATAATAATAGGCACCATAAAATGGATAACTTAGTTATTATGCTCTTGAAGCCCTCAAATATGAGAACTATTTTTTTATGGAAACAAATATGAAAACTATGAGTAACAAGCTCCAACAGTCATAAGCAGAAATGATATACTCACATTAATTCGAAGAAGAGAAATGCAATTCCTTGGGTGTGATCCATTTGCAATGTGTGCCACTTCGTGAAGTGAGCCCCCGTTTGACAAAATCTCAAGCTGCAAAAGTAAAACATCCATCAAGACACTACTAAATCAAATTAAACAACAATAGGACGCAACTGAAACCAAGAATTCAAACAATAACCCAGCATGTTTGAAATAGT
The DNA here is from genome assembly GCA_030439765.1 of Tripidium arundinaceum. Taxonomy (NCBI): domain Eukaryota; kingdom Viridiplantae; phylum Streptophyta; class Magnoliopsida; order Poales; family Poaceae; genus Tripidium; species Tripidium arundinaceum. The sequence goes on along the minus strand of JAHUYU010003442.1, from coordinate 968 downwards.
AAATACAGGCAGTACCTGGCAACGCTGTTGTTCATCTGCAAGAAGCTCAAAGACCTGCTGATGGCTGAAAGGAAGCCAACTTGTAGAGACAGCAGTTAGAATGACACCGCTGGGCTGGCCTGGATCCGTGTTCTTACGAGTAGTGACCCTGATCGTGTCCTCCGTAGTTTCTGAGAGTGCCGTCCAAGATTGGCTCCCAGAAGCACTGATGTTGGCAGAGAAAGTAGTGATCATCCGTTGTGACAGCTTCATCATATTTGTTCTCTCCTCTTGGTAGCTAGCTATATCTCTTGTTTATTAGACTATTGTTTCATACCCTTTCAATTTGAAAATTGCATCAAACTGAGATTGATCTGATTGCGAACAAATGAACAGATGCAAGCGGAGGTGCAGTTCCCGTCTCCTTTGGTGCCTGCGCGGGAGGTGGTCTTCTTCAGGTACTGCATGCACAACGGCGACGAGGGGACCTGGTCTGTTGTCGACTTCCCGGCCGAGGGGTTCCAGCTGGAAGCTCTACAGACCTCATCTGTTGTCAAGTGCTGTAGGCGCCCCTCCGGTTGCATCATTCAGGACATGCCCAATGGCTACTCAAGTGTAAGCTTTCGCCTTGTGCATTTTTGCGTGTGAGCCTAAGGTGTTCGTGATGCCTACTCAGCACTGGGGTTGACACGTTATCTGCATGCAGGTGGTGTGGGTGGAGCACATGGAGATGGTTGGAGATGCGGTGTCTGATGATCAATCTGATGGGTAGTTGGGGTGATGCCCCCTCATAAATAGCTTACCAGGCGACTGGGAGGGGGACCAGCCAGCTCCTCTTCTTCCCAGTTCTCACAGCTGCATTGCATTTCTCTGTTGGATGCTTCAGTCTGCGGTTATATGTGGTGAAACTTGAGAGTAGCAGCATGTTTTGTTTTAGCTGGATCCGAATCCCTATGCCCCTATCCCTTTCCCCAAGTCATTGTCAGATT
>JAHUYU010001232.1:0-13682 GCA_030439765.1 Tripidium arundinaceum | reverse complement strand
CGCTTGTTTGCAATTACTTTTTCTATTATGCCAATGCCTCTTCACTCATGGTTTTCATTTTAGGTGGGGATGGGAATGTAAACGTTTACCAGACTAATTTGGACTATCCACAAGGTGAACTCTTATGGCCACTAAATTGGGGTTGATCATATTTTAGTTGTTGTAGTGTTACTTATTGGTCACTGTTGAGCATAATTTTGACTTCTATGGAAGTATGTCGTTTTTTTCTCCGTAGGAGGTGAAAGGAACACTTGTGTTTCTGCTCTCTTCTCCGCTATGCTAGCAGCCTAGAACGAGAACCACGAATTAAGAGTTGGAATGTGTTTGGTGGAAAACCGAACGAAGACATATAAATAAAATAATGTAATGCAAGAAAGACACATGCACACATTCGAGAACCACATATTTTATTAATTTTTTCTTGAATATACAAAATACATGATCAACAAAAAAAAATGTCTTCTTCCATCTTCAGCGTCATGCTTAAGGAGAAGTCTGACTCGTAGGAAAATTGCGTAGTTCGCCGATTCCCGGGGCCTGTTGGGCGCGTCTGGTTAATTACATCCGCAAGACGAGCTTGCAGAAAACCTCCGATTAAGCTGCGCTTTATGGTTGTCAAGTATTGATTTAATCATCATCAGTCAGATGCGATATATGGCGTAGTAACAATATGGGTGGCTTTATGTCGCCGAAGCTCAGTCGTGACATCGCCATCGCCACGTCAGAATAAATGGAATATATTGCTGATGAAGGGGATGACTTTTGCCTCGTCGGTGCCCAGTCATGTACGTCGGCCTTCATTAACACGGATGTGTGTGAGTTGCCTTTGCCTTGTCGGTGTCCAACAACGATGTGTCCGATCCCGTTAATTGGGACGTGTGGATGGATTAGTGACCTCGTCTCGTCGGCACCTGACCAGAGTTCTGTCTAGCCTAGTCGGTACTAGACGTGTAGTAAACGATCATAAAAAGTATAAGATCCACAACAAATTAGCGGTACAAGTAGCTTGGACGATGATTTCTCATCACGAAATCAAATCGACAGCCTCCCGGCATCACTCGCATTAACTCGGGTGTAAAGAGGAAAATAAGCACAGATCGAACCAAAGTGAGGACAGCCCTAACAAATTTGAACAAATACCTTGGGTTTGGGGGGGGGGAGAGAGAAGAAGGATCACCAGCCGCCTCCCCTTCGGCAAGCTATGCCCTTTTGTTCCAGTCGGTTCAACCTGCCGCGCTGCCGGAGAGGTTGAGGGTGAGGAGCTCGAGGGAGAGCGGCGCCGTCGGGAGGGAGGGAGAAGGGGCGCCGGCAAAGGGGAGAGGCACGGGAGGGAGGGAGAGGGACGCCGGCACAGGGGAGGGGCTCGGGAGGGTTTGGGAGCAGTAAAGCACGCCAACGCAGCGATTGAAACCCTTCAAGTGAGATGGATGGCATTGTTGTAATTAAATGGTCGTAAATTTCTTTTAAAAAAAAGTTAAGCATTCCATTGGCTGTCACCGGTATCTTTGGTCACAATCGAACAGGAAGATTTAGTATGATCTTCGCTATACCCTATTCTCGTTGCTATTACAAAATATGGCACGAATTTTCGCCATATTTTCTTTGATCCGTTTGATTCTAATATTCACCGGAATTGGGGTCCCAAAGACAAAAGTAAAGCTAGGCTACGACCATGCGGCCAGGTGCACCAAAGTTCTATTTCCCCGAGTCGAATCTCTGCTGCTTCGCGCACAAACTCAACTCGGCGGGCGGCATTTGTTTGATGATTATTTTTTTTTGTTTTGTTAAGATAATAATAATGAGTGACAAGATCGGTGTGTATAGCTATACATCTCGTCACATATTATTTTGACGTCCTGTACAATTTTATAAGATTGAATGGTGGTTGAGCTTATGATTTATATGAGCCCCACTGCTCAGATATTTCAGTCTAGGAAATTAAAATAATAAGTTGAATATTTGATTTTAAAGTTGTTGGAACGTATTTTTGGAATTATGAGTTATTGATAATTATTAAAATAATTATGCCAAGGAAAACTTGGTGACCTCTATGCGCACGATATTACTCCCAGCTAGTTAGTTAGTTGCATGGAATATTAAACAAATCTGGATATCTAATACGGAAGTGTGTCCAGAGAGAGGAAGGTTTCCGAAATCAAGGATCAGGCCCATGGTTCAGTACGTGATTCAAGTGCCGCATACGGATATGTGCGTATGTTAGCTGGTTTAATGGATTTCGGAGATATTTGTTGAGCATATTCGTTCCGATCTGAGTACGTCCCTTGCTTGGCCAAGGAGTTGATCCTGGTTCCTGAGTTCTGCCCCTATATAAACCGACCCTGGCCAACAGGGGAGGGCCTTCGGTTCCACGCATCCACGCACCACGCCGACGCCCAGGTGCCCGTCTCACCGAGTGCTCACGCACGCACAGGCAGAAATTCTGAACCTTCTCGGCGCTGCTAAAGAAGCAAGTCCGCTGAGTTTTGTAGTTCTATCACTGCAGCCTCCAAACGCCGGTTCTCTTCTGTAGCGGCCATGCCAGCCAGTTCAGCTGTCACGTATCTTGGTGAGCACACTATGCAGATGCATTAACAGAATCCATATGAGCAGTAAAATATAGCAATGTGCCGAGCCATTGGTTTTTTTTAATACTATCGTGAGAAGGCCAGCAATTTGACGACATCAGATCCCTCGCCGCGCGAGGTCATTGTCGAGTTGTTGATGATGAAGCTAAGCCATATAAAAATCAAGATGCGCGAGACGGGAACGTCCCGCTCATCGCAGCGCGCGAGATGGGAAACTCCCGCTCGTCGCTATGACAAACATCAAGATGCGCGAGACAGGAACGCCCCGCTCGTCGCAGCACGCGAGATGGGAAACTCCCACTCGCCGCGATGACAAACATCAAAATGCGCGAGACGGGAATGCCCCGCTCATCGCAGAGCGCGAGATGGGAAACTCCCGTCCGTCGTGATGATAAAAGACAAGATGCGCGAGACGGGAACGCCCCGCTCATCGCAGCGCGCGAGATGGGAAACTCCCGCTCGTCGCGATGACAAACATCAAGATGCGCGAGACAGGAACGCCCCGCTCGTCGCAGCACGCGAGATGGGAAACTCTCACTCGCCGCGATGACAAACATCAAAATGCGCGAGACGGGAATGCCCCGCTCATCGCAGAGCGCGAGATGGGAAACTCCCGTCCGTCGTGATGATAAAAGACAAGATGCGCGAGACGGGAACGCCCCGCTCGTCGCAGCGTGCGAGATGGGAAAACCCCACTCGTCGTGATAACGAAAAAGTCGAGACACAAAACGAGAATGCCTCGTTTCGCTATAAAATGCGGACGCCGGGGGGACATGCGTATATACACGCGCGACGCCTTGCTGCTCGGAGGCCGTATCAAGAATAGATGGCGCCGACTGTTAGTTATTCCACGCAGACACGCAGAGGCATGCTGTGACACCCTGTAGATGTGCATGCATATCGCCTTTGGCCGCACGCCCAAGTCGATGCGCCAAATCCTTCCGGCGCCGTACACCTAAAGATGCAATTCGCCGAGATACATCCTGTGCCGACGGCCGGCCATCGCCGCTGTACGTACAGATACATGTGGTACGCAAAGCCCCGACGTATCATCAGGAATCACCTCGCCATCAACAACGTGGCCTATGGTTACCATTATTTTACTGATCTGGATAGCAAAGCGCCTGATGGCGGCTGTCTATGATCACGAGTTCGATGATTGATGAGGCGTTTGCCTCTATAGGTTCTGCCCCTGCATGTAAAAGTCGTTGCGACCAAATTTGGTATAACACCCGAGTTAATGCGAGTGATGCCGGGAGGCTGTCGATTTGATTTCGTGATGAGAAATCATCGTCCAAGCTACTTGTACCGCTAATTTGTTGTGGATCTTATACTTTTTATGATCGTTTACTACACGTCTAGTACCGACTAGGCTAGACAGAACTCTGGTCAGGTGCCGACGAGACGAGGTCACTAATCCATCCACACGTCCCAATTAACGGGATCGGACACATCGTTGTTGGACACCGACAAGGCAAAGGCAACTCACACACATCCGTGTTAATGAAGGCCGACGTACATGACTGGGCACCGACGAGGCAAAAGTCATCCCCTTCATCAGCAATATATTCCATTTATTCTGACGTGGCGATGGCGATGTCACGACTGAGCTTCGGCGACATAAAGCCACCCATATTGTTACTACGCCATATATCGCATCTGACTGATGATGATTAAATCAATACTTGACAACCATAAAGCGCAGCTTAATCGGAGGTTTTCTGCAAGCTCGTCTTGCGGATGTAATTAACCAGACGCGCCCAACAGGCCCCGGGAATCGGCGAACTACGCAATTTTCCTACGAGTCAGACTTCTCCTTAAGCATGACGCTGAAGATGGAAGAAGACATTTTTTTTTGTTGATCATGTATTTTGTATATTCAAGAAAAAATTAATAAAATATGTGGTTCTCGAATGTGTGCATGTGTCTTTCTTGCATTACATTATTTTATTTATATGTCTTCGTTCGGTTTTCCACCAAACACATTCCAACTCTTAATTCGTGGTTCTCGTTCTAGGCTGCTAGCATAGCGGAGAAGAGAGCAGAAACACAAGTGTTCCTTTCACCTCCTACGGAGAAAAAAACGACATACTTCCATAGAAGTCAAAATTATGCTCAACAGTGACCAATAAGTAACACTACAACAACTAAAATATGATCAACCCCAATTTAGTGGCCATAAGAGTTCACCTTGTGGATAGTCCAAATTAGTCTGGTAAACGTTTACATTCCCATCCCCACCTAAAATGAAAACCATGAGTGAAGAGGCATTGGCATAATAGAAAAAGTAATTGCAAACAAGCGCTTGTACATTATTCTCATCAAGCATACCATCTAGCATAAGCATAATTGAAAACATCTGCACATGCACCCAAAATCTACACTATTGTAGCTGCGTATGTGCCTATGTGCTAATCCATTTTCAGGTCAAAATTCAAAATTGAATCAGCTCTTCTGACAATCATACCACACACACGGCATACATGACCCAAATCTTCATGAATCCGAATGTCATGATTGCAGTCGATGTCCCCCATCATCCCATTACCCTCTTCCTTTTCATTTGCCGCCTCGTCAACTTCGTCAAGCTGGACCAATAAATATAACCAAATCAAGAAACTGGTTACCAGCAATTGAACTGAACAGTAATGAATGGATTTTTTTAACACTTTAGCTAATGAATCTCAGTGCATTATGTAAAATGAGATAGCCCTTTTCTTGGGAATGATCATTTCACAATACAAGTATTCATTGTAATCAAGGTATAGTTGGTGCTATGGTTGTGCATAGAAATAACCACAGTACCAAAAGACACAAAGTTCTTGGGATCTTTTTGTTTACTCGCGGTTTCACATGGTTGACTTGACCTTAAATTGCAAATTTGAGTATTTCTTGCCAGAAAGCAGGCAAAATATAATATACTAGCATGAAAATGCTCCATAAGGATCAGTGTTCAATCTAAAAAAAAAGGTGATACATGTACTCACAAGCTGAACTAGCAGTCAACTGGAAAAAATTAAAGATTTTCAAGTGGTTGCTGCAATATAAATCAAATTCTGTGGTTGACACTCGTACCTTTGTGCTTTCAACAGCCAATGCAAAATCTTTCCAATAATCCTCAAGACCATCACTTTCACTTTTTTTATTCTCTTCTTTCTCTATAGCCATGTCAGGTTCTGATGATGTATCAGTTTGTTGTAAATCCAATGACAAATTAGCTGCTGCTAGATCTGTGGCACCTTTTCTTCTTCTTCTTTGTTTAGGGACAGTAGTAGTATCTTCACTGACATGCAAACTGAGGTCTGATCTCCTTCGTTTTTTTCTCCGTAGGAGGTGAAAGGAACACTTGTGTTTCTGCTCTCTTCTCCGCTATGCTAGCAGCCTAGAACGAGAACCACGAATTAAGAGTTGGAATGTGTTTGGTGGAAAACCGAACGAAGACATATAAATAAAATAATGTAATGCAAGAAAGACACATGCACACATTCGAGAACCACATATTTTATTAATTTTTTCTTGAATATACAAAATACATGATCAACAAAAAAAAATGTCTTCTTCCATCTTCAGCGTCATGCTTAAGGAGAAGTCTGACTCGTAGGAAAATTGCGTAGTTCGCCGATTCCCGGGGCCTGTTGGGCGCGTCTGGTTAATTACATCCGCAAGACGAGCTTGCAGAAAACCTCCGATTAAGCTGCGCTTTATGGTTGTCAAGTATTGATTTAATCATCATCAGTCAGATGCGATATATGGCGTAGTAACAATATGGGTGGCTTTATGTCGCCGAAGCTCAGTCGTGACATCGCCATCGCCACGTCAGAATAAATGGAATATATTGCTGATGAAGGGGATGACTTTTGCCTCGTCGGTGCCCAGTCATGTACGTCGGCCTTCATTAACACGGATGTGTGTGAGTTGCCTTTGCCTTGTCGGTGTCCAACAACGATGTGTCCGATCCCGTTAATTGGGACGTGTGGATGGATTAGTGACCTCGTCTCGTCGGCACCTGACCAGAGTTCTGTCTAGCCTAGTCGGTACTAGACGTGTAGTAAACGATCATAAAAAGTATAAGATCCACAACAAATTAGCGGTACAAGTAGCTTGGACGATGATTTCTCATCACGAAATCAAATCGACAGCCTCCCGGCATCACTCGCATTAACTCGGGTGTTATACCAAATTTGGTCGCAACGACTTTTACATGCAGGGGCAGAACCTATAGAGGCAAACGCCTCATCAATCATCGAACTCGTGATCATAGACAGCCGCCATCAGGCGCTTTGCTATCCAGATCAGTAAAATAATGGTAACCATAGGCCACGTTGTTGATGGCGAGGTGATTCCTGATGATACGTCGGGGCTTTGCGTACCACATGTATCTGTACGTACAGCGGCGATGGCCGGCCGTCGGCACAGGATGTATCTCGGCGAATTGCATCTTTAGGTGTACGGCGCCGGAAGGATTTGGCGCATCGACTTGGGCGTGCGGCCAAAGGCGATATGCATGCACATCTACAGGGTGTCACAGCATGCCTCTGCGTGTCTGCGTGGAATAACTAACAGTCGGCGCCATCTATTCTTGATACGGCCTCCGAGCAGCAAGGCGTCGCGCGTGTATATACGCATGTCCCCCCGGCGTCCGCATTTTATAGCGAAACGAGGCATTCTCGTTTTGTGTCTCGACTTTTTCGTTATCACGACGAGTGGGGTTTTCCCATCTCGCACGCTGCGACGAGCGGGGGCGTTCCCGTCTCGCGCATCTTGTCTTTTATCATCACGACGGACGGGAGTTTCCCATCTCGCGCTCTGCGATGAGCGGGGCATTCCCGTCTCGCGCATTTTGATGTTTGTCATCGCGGCGAGTGAGAGTTTCCCATCTCGCGTGCTGCGACGAGCGGGGCGTTCCTGTCTCGCGCATCTTGATGTTTGTCATCGCGACGAGCGGGAGTTTCCCATCTCGCGCGCTGCGATGAGCGGGGCGTTCCCGTCTCGCGCATCTTGTCTTTTATCATCACGACGGACGGGAGTTTCCCATCTCGCGCTCTGCGATGAGCGGGGCATTCCCGTCTCGCGCATTTTGATGTTTGTCATCGCGGCGAGTGGGAGTTTCCCATCTCGCGTGCTGCGACGAGCGGGGCGTTCCTGTCTCGCGCATCTTGATGTTTGTCATAGCGACGAGCGGGAGTTTCCCATCTCGCGCGCTGCGATGAGCGGGACGTTCCCGTCTCGCGCATCTTGATTTTTATATGGCTTAGCTTCATCATCAACAACTCGACAATGACCTCGCGCGGCGAGGGATCTGATGTCGTCAAATTGCTGGCCTTCTCACGATAGTATTAAAAAAAACCAATGGCTCGGCACATTGCTATATTTTACTGCTCATATGGATTCTGTTAATGCATCTGCATAGTGTGCTCACCAAGATACGTGACAGCTGAACTGGCTGGCATGGCCGCTACAGAAGAGAACCGGCGTTTGGAGGCTGCAGTGATAGAACTACAAAACTCAGCGGACTTGCTTCTTTAGCAGCGCCGAGAAGGTTCAGAATTTCTGCCTGTGCGTGCGTGAGCACTCGGTGAGACGGGCACCTGGGCGTCGGCGTGGTGCGTGGATGCGTGGAACCGAAGGCCCTCCCCTGTTGGCCAGGGTCGGTTTATATAGGGGCAGAACTCAGGAACCAGGATCAACTCCTTGGCCAAGCAAGGGACGTACTCAGATCGGAACGAATATGCTCAACAAATATCTCCGAAATCCATTAAACCAGCTAACATACGCACATATCCGTATGCGGCACTTGAATCACGTACTGAACCATGGGCCTGATCCTTGATTTCGGAAACCTTCCTCTCTCTGGACACACTTCCGTATTAGATATCCAGATTTGTTTAATATTCCATGCAACTAACTAACTAGCTGGGAGTAATATCGTGCGCATAGAGGTCACCAAGTTTTCCTTGGCATAATTATTTTAATAATTATCAATAACTCATAATTCCAAAAATACGTTCCAACAACTTTAAAATCAAATATTCAACTTATTATTTTAATTTCCTAGACTGAAATATCTGAGCAGTGGGGCTCATATAAATCATAAGCTCAACCACCATTCAATCTTATAAAATTGTACAGGACGTCAAAATAATATGTGACGAGATGTATAGCTATACACACCGATCTTGTCACTCATTATTATTATCTTAACAAAACAAAAAAAAATAATCATCAAACAAATGCCGCCCGCCGAGTTGAGTTTGTGCGCGAAGCAGCAGAGATTCGACTCGGGGAAATAGAACTTTGGTGCACCTGGCCGCATGGTCGTAGCCTAGCTTTACTTTTGTCTTTGGGACCCCAATTCCGGTGAATATTAGAATCAAACGGATCAAAGAAAATATGGCGAAAATTCGTGCCATATTTTGTAATAGCAACGAGAATAGGGTATAGCGAAGATCATACTAAATCTTCCTGTTCGATTGTGACCAAAGATACCGGTGACAGCCAATGGAATGCTTAACTTTTTTTTAAAAGAAATTTACGACCATTTAATTACAACAATGCCATCCATCTCACTTGAAGGGTTTCAATCGCTGCGTTGGCGTGCTTTACTGCTCCCAAACCCTCCCGAGCCCCTCCCCTGTGCCGGCGTCCCTCTCCCTCCCTCCCGTGCCTCTCCCCTTTGCCGGCGCCCCTTCTCCCTCCCTCCCGACGGCGCCGCTCTCCCTCGAGCTCCTCACCCTCAACCTCTCCGGCAGCGCGGCAGGTTGAACCGACTGGAACAAAAGGGCATAGCTTGCCGAAGGGGAGGCGGCGCCGTCGGGAGGGAGGGAGAAGGGGCGCCGGCAAAGGGGAGAGGCACGGGAGGGAGGGAGAGGGACGCCGGCACAGGGGAGGGGCTCGGGAGGGTTTGGGAGCAGTAAAGCACGCCAACGCAGCGATTGAAACCCTTCAAGTGAGATGGATGGCATTGTTGTAATTAAATGGTCGTAAATTTCTTTTAAAAAAAAGTTAAGCATTCCATTGGCTGTCACCGGTATCTTTGGTCACAATCGAACAGGAAGATTTAGTATGATCTTCGCTATACCCTATTCTCGTTGCTATTACAAAATATGGCACGAATTTTCGCCATATTTTCTTTGATCCGTTTGATTCTAATATTCACCGGAATTGGGGTCCCAAAGACAAAAGTAAAGCTAGGCTACGACCATGCGGCCAGGTGCACCAAAGTTCTATTTCCCCGAGTCGAATCTCTGCTGCTTCGCGCACAAACTCAACTCGGCGGGCGGCATTTGTTTGATGATTATTTTTTTTTGTTTTGTTAAGATAATAATAATGAGTGACAAGATCGGTGTGTATAGCTATACATCTCGTCACATATTATTTTGACGTCCTGTACAATTTTATAAGATTGAATGGTGGTTGAGCTTATGATTTATATGAGCCCCACTGCTCAGATATTTCAGTCTAGGAAATTAAAATAATAAGTTGAATATTTGATTTTAAAGTTGTTGGAACGTATTTTTGGAATTATGAGTTATTGATAATTATTAAAATAATATGCCAAGGAAAACTTGGTGACCTCTATGCGCACGATATTACTCCCAGCTAGTTAGTTAGTTGCATGGAATATTAAACAAATCTGGATATCTAATACGGAAGTGTGTCCAGAGAGAGGAAGGTTTCCGAAATCAAGGATCAGGCCCATGGTTCATTACGTGATTCAAGTGCCGCATACGGATATGTGCGTATGTTAGCTGGTTTAATGGATTTCGGAGATATTTGTTGAGCATATTCGTTCCTGTCTCGCGCATCTTGATGTTTGTCATAGCGACGAGCGGGAGTTTCCCATCTCGCGCGCTGCGATGAGCGGGACGTTCCCGTCTCGCGCATCTTGATTTTTATATGGCTTAGCTTCATCATCAACAACTCGACAATGACCTCGCGCGGCGAGGGATCTGATGTCGTCAAATTGCTGGCCTTCTCACGATAGTATTAAAAAAAACCAATGGCTCGGCACATTGCTATATTTTACTGCTCATATGGATTCTGTTAATGCATCTGCATAGTGTGCTCACCAAGATACGTGACAGCTGAACTGGCTGGCATGGCCGCTACAGAAGAGAACCGGCGTTTGGAGGCTGCAGTGATAGAACTACAAAACTCAGCGGACTTGCTTCTTTAGCAGCGCCGAGAAGGTTCAGAATTTCTGCCTGTGCGTGCGTGAGCACTCGGTGAGACGGGCACCTGGGCGTCGGCGTGGTGCGTGGATGCGTGGAACCGAAGGCCCTCCCCTGTTGGCCAGGGTCGGTTTATATAGGGGCAGAACTCAGGAACCAGGATCAACTCCTTGGCCAAGCAAGGGACGTACTCAGATCGGAACGAATATGCTCAACAAATATCTCCGAAATCCATTAAACCAGCTAACATACGCACATATCCGTATGCGGCACTTGAATCACGTACTGAACCATGGGCCTGATCCTTGATTTCGGAAACCTTCCTCTCTCTGGACACACTTCCGTATTAGATATCCAGATTTGTTTAATATTCCATGCAACTAACTAACTAGCTGGGAGTAATATCGTGCGCATAGAGGTCACCAAGTTTTCCTTGGCATAATTATTTTAATAATTATCAATAACTCATAATTCCAAAAATACGTTCCAACAACTTTAAAATCAAATATTCAACTTATTATTTTAATTTCCTAGACTGAAATATCTGAGCAGTGGGGCTCATATAAATCATAAGCTCAACCACCATTCAATCTTATAAAATTGTACAGGACGTCAAAATAATATGTGACGAGATGTATAGCTATACACACCGATCTTGTCACTCATTATTATTATCTTAACAAAACAAAAAAAAATAATCATCAAACAAATGCCGCCCGCCGAGTTGAGTTTGTGCGCGAAGCAGCAGAGATTCGACTCGGGGAAATAGAACTTTGGTGCACCTGGCCGCATGGTCGTAGCCTAGCTTTACTTTTGTCTTTGGGACCCCAATTCCGGTGAATATTAGAATCAAACGGATCAAAGAAAATATGGCGAAAATTCGTGCCATATTTTGTAATAGCAACGAGAATAGGGTATAGCGAAGATCATACTAAATCTTCCTGTTCGATTGTGACCAAAGATACCGGTGACAGCCAATGGAATGCTTAACTTTTTTTTAAAAGAAATTTACGACCATTTAATTACAACAATGCCATCCATCTCACTTGAAGGGTTTCAATCGCTGCGTTGGCGTGCTTTACTGCTCCCAAACCCTCCCGAGCCCCTCCCCTGTGCCGGCGTCCCTCTCCCTCCCTCCCGTGCCTCTCCCCTTTGCCGGCGCCCCTTCTCCCTCCCTCCCGACGGCGCCGCCTCCCCTTCGGCAAGCTATGCCCTTTTGTTCCAGTCGGTTCAACCTGCCGCGCTGCCGGAGAGGTTGAGGGTGAGGAGCTCGAGGGAGAGCGGCGCCGTCGGGAGGGAGGGAGAAGGGGCGCCGGCAAAGGGGAGAGGCACGGGAGGGAGGGAGAGGGACGCCGGCACAGGGGAGGGGCTCGGGAGGGTTTGGGAGCAGTAAAGCACGCCAACGCAGCGATTGAAACCCTTCAAGTGAGATGGATGGCATTGTTGTAATTAAATGGTCGTAAATTTCTTTTAAAAAAAAGTTAAGCATTCCATTGGCTGTCACCGGTATCTTTGGTCACAATCGAACAGGAAGATTTAGTATGATCTTCGCTATACCCTATTCTCGTTGCTATTACAAAATATGGCACGAATTTTCGCCATATTTTCTTTGATCCGTTTGATTCTAATATTCACCGGAATTGGGGTCCCAAAGACAAAAGTAAAGCTAGGCTACGACCATGCGGCCAGGTGCACCAAAGTTCTATTTCCCCGAGTCGAATCTCTGCTGCTTCGCGCACAAACTCAACTCGGCGGGCGGCATTTGTTTGATGATTATTTTTTTTTGTTTTGTTAAGATAATAATAATGAGTGACAAGATCGGTGTGTATAGCTATACATCTCGTCACATATTATTTTGACGTCCTGTACAATTTTATAAGATTGAATGGTGGTTGAGCTTATGATTTATATGAGCCCCACTGCTCAGATATTTCAGTCTAGGAAATTAAAATAATAAGTTGAATATTTGATTTTAAAGTTGTTGGAACGTATTTTTGGAATTATGAGTTATTGATAATTATTAAAATAATTATGCCAAGGAAAACTTGGTGACCTCTATGCGCACGATATTACTCCCAGCTAGTTAGTTAGTTGCATGGAATATTAAACAAATCTGGATATCTAATACGGAAGTGTGTCCAGAGAGAGGAAGGTTTCCGAAATCAAGGATCAGGCCCATGGTTCAGTACGTGATTCAAGTGCCGCATACGGATATGTGCGTATGTTAGCTGGTTTAATGGATTTCGGAGATATTTGTTGAGCATATTCGTTCCGATCTGAGTACGTCCCTTGCTTGGCCAAGGAGTTGATCCTGGTTCCTGAGTTCTGCCCCTATATAAACCGACCCTGGCCAACAGGGGAGGGCCTTCGGTTCCACGCATCCACGCACCACGCCGACGCCCAGGTGCCCGTCTCACCGAGTGCTCACGCACGCACAGGCAGAAATTCTGAACCTTCTCGGCGCTGCTAAAGAAGCAAGTCCGCTGAGTTTTGTAGTTCTATCACTGCAGCCTCCAAACGCCGGTTCTCTTCTGTAGCGGCCATGCCAGCCAGTTCAGCTGTCACGTATCTTGGTGAGCACACTATGCAGATGCATTAACAGAATCCATATGAGCAGTAAAATATAGCAATGTGCCGAGCCATTGGTTTTTTTTAATACTATCGTGAGAAGGCCAGCAATTTGACGACATCAGATCCCTCGCCGCGCGAGGTCATTGTCGAGTTGTTGATGATGAAGCTAAGCCATATAAAAATCAAGATGCGCGAGACGGGAACGTCCCGCTCATCGCAGCGCGCGAGATGGGAAACTCCCGCTCGTCGCTATGACAAACATCAAGATGCGCGAGACAGGAACGAATATGCTCAACAAATATCTCCGAAATCCATTAAACCAGCTAACATAACGATTCTATTTTTGTGTTAATTT
>JAHUYU010001684.1:0-17270 GCA_030439765.1 Tripidium arundinaceum | reverse complement strand
TAAGTAGGTGTGCGCAAAGGATGTGGACATGAGGTTTGCTCCAATAGTGGGATTGTAAAGCACATCCACCACAATTCTACAGATTCGGCATTGAATGGTTAAAGAAGGGATGTGTTGACACTCCTTAAGTATCAATTTTAAGTGTCAACTAAGCACAAGAAAGGATATAAATGTAACACAACACCTAGACATAGGGTTTTAACTGACAGAATTCCATGAGTTTTGGTGTTTGCCTATTTCTGCAGGGGGTTATCAAGAATTAAGGAAGGAAGGTCCACATGTCATGATTACATAGAGATATTAAGGCCTGCGGTAATTTTCCGTAACAAGGTGGACCTAAAGAGCAACTGGGCCGAAGCAGAGGCGAGACGGACCCTGGCCCAGGGCGCCCGCCCCCCTGCTGCAGCCAATCAGGCTCAAGTTCGCGGATTATGCCCCACCAACTCTAAGGATCAAGGAAAACCGTGCGATCAAGGTCGGTTTGATCCGATGGCTGACGTTCATTTGGGAGGCCTATATAAGCAAGGCCCCTGGCCCCCTGGCAGAAGCCAATCCATTATTCATTTACATATTTTCCAGAGAGGATTCGCCTGAGAGAGGTCCCTTGAATGGATCCATCTCATAGGGCTTAGCATTCAAGAGAAACTATTATTAGTTTCTATGTGAGATCAGAATTTATTCTTCTAGAGAAGCAGTTTTTACCTCTTCCATAGGATCAGGCAGAAGATATGATTCAGTCTTATTATTCAAAGAATGAGAAATTGTTATCGGGGATTTAAAATTCTTTCCAAAAGAAATATTTATTTTTCCAGTTTGTCCTACATAAAGAAGTCTTCTAAAAGGTTGTCCTATCATTAGGTCGAAGTCCCATGTATCAAAGATATAAAAGTTCAAGTGAACCATGGTACCTTCTACCATAAAGGGTAAGACATGCAAAATTCCAAAATTGGGGATGATTTGTCCCAAAAGATTCTTTATGAACTTTGTTGTTGGGGTTAAAATTACTTTATCTAACAATTTATGTACAAGAGATTTAGACATGATATTGATCCCCACAACTGGATTATAGAGAGCATCAAATTGATGTGAATTGTATGCACAGTGTATAGAAATAGAAGGTGAATCCAAACGGATCACATCAGAGGAAAGCTCTGATTCTTCTAGCCATTCGCTACTCATGATTGAAACAAGCTCTCTCAAAGTGTTTTTACTAGGCATTTCCTCTAGTAAACAGATGCTAGCACGACAACTTCGGGGTTTTTGAATAGAATGGTAGTTTGAAATATTTCCGAAATTGGCAAAAAGATCAGGATCTATATCCAACATGAAATCAGGTGGTGGAACTTCTTCCTTTTGTGGCTCAGAACTTGGGATAGCTGAAGTGGATGGTAAAGCTGGCAGAGTGTCTACTTCGGCTTCGTAGGTTTCTTCATGGAGGGTATTATCTAACTCAGTCTCTATGGTTCTATCTAAAATTAACCTTGCCTTATCAGATGATATATGAAAGAAAGAACCTCCAGATGTGGTGTGTAGCAATTGTTTATCAGTTTTATGGAGACCCCTATAAAAATGATGATGAAGAATAGGGTCTTGAAGGCCAAGATTTGGACCAGATTCTAAAAGCTCTAGAAAACGTTTCCAGGATTGAGCCAAAGTTTCATTTTCTTTTTGTTTGAAAGATAAAACTTCGAGTCTAAGGTCGGCGATTTGGGTGAGGGAATAAAAATCTAAGCAGAAATCGGAACGTAAAACTCCCCATTCCCCTTGTTGTTGGCTTACCTTCTGATTATACCATTGTCTAGTCTTTCCCTTTAAAGAAAAAGGAAAAAGCTTCCAACATAAAGTTTTATCAGATATGCCTTCTATGCGAAGACAATCACATGTTTGCTCAAAATCTCTAACATGAAGGTAAGGGTTCTCGTCTTCCTTTCCCGAAAAAGATAGGCTTTGAATCATTGCAATCAACCGCGGACTAAACCTATACTGGGGAGTTTGGATAGGTTGTGATGACTCCCATGGTAAAAGGTCAGTCTCCGTGGGTGCAGAGAATTGATGGATAGACATGGAATCTAGATTTTCCATAAGGTAAAAATAAAAGAATAAAAAGATAAAAAGATAAAAGTATAGATACAAGATAATAGCAAGACTCAAGGTCATCTCAGCAAACCGTCTTTCTCCCCGGCAACGGCACCAGAAATGCTTGTTGATATTTGTTAATGCAGACAAAGAATGATCAGCAAGCGCACGGATATCGATGAGCACTTCACCCGGGAGGTTATCCAGAGTTATCGTATTTATAATTTTACCACTAGGAGAAAGCGTGCATCTGACTAACCAAATCTATTGCTACTATCCTTTAGGCTACAAACAAGGTGATTTGATGTGAGCGATATATAGAGAAGACTATGACTGCACTCTCGTTCCAACCTATGCAAGGATGATCTACTGCTCTATTGGGGAGGATCACGGGATAAGAGACACCACAGAGGATGCTTAACCCGAGCCTATGAACCCTACCGATTCTGCTTACGGGATTATGGACTGCAAAGATAGCGACGGAATTGTCACGTTCCGCACTACAACCACGGATCCGGCTAGACAGGGATATCTATGAGTATCCTAGCCCAAACACCACGTTTACACTAGCGATGATTACTCTAAACTCTACGCGAAGAGAATAAAGTAAACTCACAAACCAAAGAACAATAAGAACAAAGAACTTACTAGAATTAGAAGTCGAAATACCGAAGAATCCTAGGAGCAAGCCCCGGGTTGGGAGACTTGATCCCGCAGGTACAATCTGGAGAAGACACCGACAGGCCGGGCTTCCTCCAATCCGCACCTCCACTCTATCTCTCTCAATCTAGAAGAATAAATTCTGATCTCACATAGAAACTAATAATAGTTTCTCTTGAATGCTAAGCCCTATGAGATGGATCCATTCAAGGGACCTCTCTCAGGCGAATCCTCTCTGGAAAATATGTAAATGAATAATGGATTGGCTTCTGCCAGGGGGCCAGGGGCCTTGCTTATATAGGCCTCCCAAATGAACGTCAGCCATCGGATCAAACCGACCTTGATCGCACGGTTTTCCTTGATCCTTAGAGTTGGTGGGGCATAATCCGCGAACTTGAGCCTGATTGGCTGCAGCAGGGGGGCGGGCGCCCTGGGCCAGGGTCCGTCTCGCCTCTGCTTCGGCCCAGTTGCTCTTTAGGTCCACCTTGTTACGGAAAATTACCGCAGGCCTTAATATCTCTATGTAATCATGACATGTGGACCTTCCTTCCTTAATTCTTGATAACCCCCTGCAGAAATAGGCAAACACCAAAACTCATGGAATTCTGTCAGTTAAAACCCTATGTCTAGGTGTTGTGTTACATTTATATCCTTTCTTGTGCTTAGTTGACACTTAAAATTGATACTTAAGGAGTGTCAACACATCCCTTCTTTAACCATTCAATGCCGAATCTGTAGAATTGTGGTGGATGTGCTTTACAATCCCACTATTGGAGCAAACCTCATGTCCACATCCTTTGCGCACACCTACTTACATGATGAACCTTTTACTCAAACAAACAAATATCTGAGGATTGCTCCATGGACCAATCTGAAGGGACGTGGGATTCTTCACAACATAACAATTCATCATGATAATGTCGAAATGGCCCTCGATTTCCATGTCTTCGACATTCAAGATTTTGACATCATGATCGGGCATCCCCTAGAGAAACTCTTCTCAGACCCACCAGCTTCAGGGGAACTGGACATTAAGTTGGGGAAAGACACTTTTTCTTTTCCTATCACTCGAGCCAAAAACTCGGTGGCAGAATCTTTCCCCTATCCTATTTTGCCCAAGGAAGTCATGTTGGTTTCACCTTTCGAATCTCCCGAGTCATCCTTAGAAAAAGATGTTGAATTCTTCATCAAAGAGGAGGACGACTTAGGCAAAACCATAGAACCTCCTCAGGAGGAAGCACCGGCATGACCTCTAGTTGAACTTAAACCCCTGCCCACAGGCCTATGTTATGCTTTCCTGAATGGCGACAAACAAACTCCTGTAATCATAAGTGATAAGCTTACTGATGAGGAGACATCCAAACTCATCGCCATCTTAGAAAAACATAGGCCTGTTTTTGGGTATTCCTTGCAAGATCTTAAGGGGATAAGTCCAACCCTTTGTACCCATCGCATTCCAATTGACCATTCGAGTACACCATCTCGAGAGCCTCAGCGTAGGCTCAACAATGCGATGCGAGAAGTCGTGAAGAAAGAAGTCCTCAAGCTTCTTCACGCCGGGATAATTTATCCCGTACCACATAGCGACTGGGTTAGTCCCGTCCAAGTGGTACCCAAGAAAGGAGGAATGACGGTTGTTGAAAATAATAAGAATGAATTAATTCCGCAACAAACCGTCACGGGGTGGAGATTGTGTATAGATTACCGAAAACTCAACTCGGCCACAAAGAAAGACCACTTCCCACTACCCTTCATTGATGAAATGTTGGAACGGTTGGCGAAGCATTCTTTCTTCTATTTCCTTGATGGGTATTCGGGGTATCACCAAATTCCCATCCACCCCGATGATCAAAGCAAGACAACTTTTACATGCCCATATGGAACATATGCATATCGACGAATGTCGTTCGGGTTGTGCAATGCACCCGCCTCACTCCAACGGTGCATGATGTCTATTTTCTCAGACATGATTGAAGAAATCATGGAAGTTTTCATGGACGACTTTTCAGTCTATGGGAAAACTTTTGATCACTGTCTTGAGAATCTAGACAAAGTCTTGCAACGATGCCAAGAAAAGGACCTGGTACTTAACTGGGAAAAGTGCCATTTCATGGTCCGAGAAGGCATCGTCCTTGGGCACCTTGTGTCCGAAAGGGGGATTGAGGTAGACAAAGCAAAGATCGAGGTGATCGAACAACTACCACCCCCTGTGAACGTAAAGGGCATCCGTAGCTTCCTAGGTCATGCGGGGTTCTACAGACGATTTATCAAAGATTTCTCACAAATCTCTAGACCCCTCACAAACCTGTTAGCTAAGGATGTGCCTTTTGAGTTCACTGATGAATGCTTAGATGCTTTTCATACCCTTAAGAAAGCACTCATCTCAGCGCCAATCATCCAATCTCCCGATTGGTCGCTACCTTTTGAGATCATGTGTGATGCTAGTGACTATGCTGTTGGTGCGGTCCTTGGACAAACCAAAGATAAGAAGCATCACGCAATCGCCTATGCTAGCAAAACACTGACAGGAGCACAACTTAATTATGCCACTACTGAAAAAGAACTCTTGGCAGTCGTTTTTGCTATCGACAAGTTTAGATCTTACTTAGTTGGAGCAAAAGTTGTTATTTACACTGATCATGTTGCACTAAAATACTTGCTCACTAAGAAAGATGCTAAACCATGATTAATAAGATGGGTTCTTTTACTCCAAGAATTTGACCTTGAAATAAAAGATAAAAAGGGAGTAGAGAATACCCTTGCAGATCATCTATCGCGTATGCAAGTCACTAACATGCAGGAATTACCAATAAATGACTTCCTACGCGACGACATGCTTCTAAAGGTGACAGACTCCAACCCGTGGTACGCAAACATCGTCAACTATATGGTTACAGGTTACGTACCACCGGGAGAAAATAGGAGGAAATTACAAGTCGAAAGCAGGCGTCACCTTTGGGATGACCCGTACCTGTACAGGGTCTGCTCTGACGAATTGTTGAGGAGATGTGTACCAATAGCAGAGGGTATACAAATCATTGAGAAATGCCATGCAGCACCATACGGAGGCCATTATGGAGTATTCCGCACACAAGCCAAAATCTGGCAGTGTGGATTCTTTTGGCCAACGATGTATGAAGACACCAAAGAGTTCATCCGAATGTGTCGGAAATGCCAGCTCCAAGGAGGCATCACTGCTCGCAATGCAATGCCCCTACACTACAACCTTCAAATAGAAATATTTGATGTGTGGGGCATTGACTTCATGGGGCCATTCCAAAAGTCCCAGGATTGCGAGTATATCCTCATCGCTGTTGATTATGTATCCAAATGGGTGGAAGCAATGCCATGCAGAGCTGCAGATGCCAAGCATGCAAGGAAGATGTTTCATGAAGTGATTTTCCCTCGTTTTGGAACACCAAGGATGGTGATAAGCGATGGGGGATCTCACTTCATTGACAAAACATTCAGAGCCTTCCTGAAAGAGCTTGGGGCCAAGCACAACATTGCCACCCCATATCACCCTCAAACTAGCGGTCAAGCAGAAACTTCAAATAAACAAATCAAGAATATCCTACAGAAAACGGTCAACGAGATGGGAAAAGGATGGAAGAACAAGCTCCCTGATGCACTTTGGGCATACAAGACAGCTTACAAAAACCCCATCGGCATGTCACCATTCCAGCTCATCTATGAAAAGAGTTGCCACTTACCAGTTGAGCTTGAACACCGAGCTCACTGGGCAATAAAAAGCTGGAACATGGATGTGAAGCTAGCCAGCAAGAACAGACAGAAACAAATTGCCGAGCTAGAAGAATGGAGAGAGAAGGCCTACCATAGTGCCAAGATCTACAAAGAAAGAACCAAAAGATGGCACGATCACCGAATAAAGCTGAAAGAATTCAAGCAAGGAGACAAGGTCCTACTTTTCAATTCAAAAGTTAAGCTCTTCGGTGAAGGAAAATTATGCAGCAAATGGAAAGGACCATACACTGTCATCAACACAACGCCACACGGCGCAATCACCATTCAGGATGATGACGGTAACATTTTTAAAATCAATGGTCAATGCTTGAAAATTTTCCTAGAGCCTTCTCATGATATTAATTTCTACCAAGAAATAGATAGAATAGAACTAATTGCTTTTGATAAATTCATAAACTAATTAAAAATTTAAAAAATAGACTTTCTCAAGCAAGAATCTTGGTCAATTACTTTTATGCCCTCACTAGATAACCCATGATTCTTGCTTCATTTGGTTAAATCATGATTGATTCTTGCTGATCACATGTATCTTCACTCATAAATTTTTGAATCATGTGAATTTTGACAAATCAAATTTGTTTGATATTCATGATCATGCTCAATCCTGCTCTATCACTCACTGATCCTAACATAAAAAAATCCGACACCCATATATCTCGTATCCCCATGCATGCATGTGAATCTGGACGCAAAATAGGCTCAGGGGGAGGTGCTGGGGACCACCCCTGGCTCCGCAAGGCCCCAATCTTCTCCCACATCCTCTCTGATTCATTTTTGATCTGGATATCATGGTGTTGGCGGTGCTGGTTCTGTTTCCATCGTAGTAGAGGCCAAAACACCTATAAAAGCCACCCTAAGCCTCTCCTTCTCTTCACACCAAGCATAAAGCTCTCTTCTCTCCCTCATTCAAAGCTCTCTAAGCCATGGCCAGCCATGCTCTAGCCCTCTACACCGCTTCTTGCTCTACCTATAACCTAGAAGGCATACCGGCTTCCATTGACCTAGTACCCGAGAGCACCTTTGTGAGGGAGAGAAGAGAGCTTTATGCTTGGTGTGAAGAGAAGGAGAGGCTTAGGGTGGCTTTTATAGGTGTTTTGGCCTCTACTACGATGGAAACAGAACCAGCACCGCCAACACCATGATATCCAGATCAAAAATGAATCAGAGAGGATGTGGGAGAAGATTGGGGCCTTGCGGAGCCAGGGGTGGTCCCCAGCACCTCCCCCTGAGCCTATTTTGCGTCCAGATTCACATGCATGCATGGGGATACGAGATATATGGGTGTCGGATTTTTTTATGTTAGGATCAGTGAGTGATAGAGCAGGATTGAGCATGATCATGAATATCAAACAAATTTGATTTGTCAAATTCACATGATTCAAAAATTTATGAGTGAAGATACATGTGATCAGCAAGAATCAATCATGATTTAACCAAATGAAGCAAGAATCATGGGTTATCTAGTGAGGGCATAAAAGTAATTGACCAAGATTCTTGCTTGAGAAAGTCTATTTTTTAAATTTTTAATTAGTTTATGAATTTATCAAAAGCAATTAGTTCTATTCTATCTATTTCTTGGTAGAAATTAATATCATGAGAAGGGCTCTAGGAAATTTTCAAGCATTGACCATTGATTTTAAAAATGTTACCGTCATCATCCTGAATGGTGATTGCGCCGTGTGGCGTTGTGTTGATGACAGTGTATGGTCCTTTCCATTTGCTGCATAATTTTCCTTCACCGAAGAGCTTAACTTTTGAATTGAAAAGTAGGACCTTGTCTCCTTGCTTGAATTCTTTCAGCTTTATTCGGTGATCGTGCCATCTTTTGGTTCTTTCTTTGTAGATCTTGGCACTATGGTAGGCCTTCTCTCTCCATTCTTCTAGCTCGGCAATTTGTTTCTGTCTGTTCTTGCTGGCTAGCTTCACATCCATGTTCCAGCTTTTTATTGCCCAGTGAGCTCGGTGTTCAAGCTCAACTGGTAAGTGGCAACTCTTTTCATAGATGAGCTGGAATGGTGACATGCCGATGGGGTTTTTGTAAGCTGTCTTGTATGCCCAAAGTGCATCAGGGAGCTTGTTCTTCCATCCTTTTCCCATCTCGTTGACCGTTTTCTGTAGGATATTCTTGATTTGTTTATTTGAAGTTTCTGCTTGACCGCTAGTTTGAGGGTGATATGGGGTGGCAATGTTGTGCTTGGCCCCAAGCTCTTTCAGGAAGGCTCTGAATGTTTTGTCAATGAAGTGAGATCCCCCATCGCTTATCACCATCCTTGGTGTTCCAAAACGAGGGAAAATCACTTCATGAAACATCTTCCTTGCATGCTTGGCATCTGCAGCTCTGCATGGCATTGCTTCCACCCATTTGGATACATAATCAACAGCGATGAGGATATACTCGCAATCCTGGGACTTTTGGAATGGCCCCATGAAGTCAATGCCCCACACATCAAATATTTCTATTTGAAGGTTGTAGTGTAGGGGCATTGCATTGCGAGCAGTGATGCCTCCTTGGAGCTGGCATTTCCGACACATTCGGATGAACTCTTTGGTGTCTTCATACATCGTTGGCCAAAAGAATCCACACTGCCAGATTTTGGCTTGTGTGCGGAATACTCCATAATGGCCTCCGTATGGTGCTGCATGGCATTTCTCAATGATTTGTATACCCTCTGCTATTGGTACACATCTCCTCAACAATTCGTCAGAGCAGACCCTGTACAGGTACGGGTCATCCCAAAGGTGACGCCTGCTTTCGACTTGTAATTTCCTCCTATTTTCTCCCGGTGGTACGTAACCTGTAACCATATAGTTGACGATGTTTGCGTACCACGGGTTGGAGTCTGTCACCTTTAGAAGCATGTCGTCGCGTAGGAAGTCATTTATTGGTAATTCCTGCATGTTAGTGACTTGCATACGCGATAGATGATCTGCAAGGGTATTCTCTACTCCCTTTTTATCTTTTATTTCAAGGTCAAATTCTTGGAGTAAAAGAACCCATCTTATTAATCATGGTTTAGCATCTTTCTTAGTGAGCAAGTATTTTAGTGCAACATGATCAGTGTAAATAACAACTTTTGCTCCAACTAAGTAAGATCTAAACTTGTCGATAGCAAAAACGACTGCCAAGAGTTCTTTTTCAGTAGTGGCATAATTAAGTTGTGCTCCTGTCAGTGTTTTGCTAGCATAGGCGATTGCGTGATGCTTCTTATCTTTGGTTTGTCCAAGGACCGCACCAACAGCATAGTCACTAGCATCACACATGATCTCAAAAGGTAGCGACCAATCGGGAGATTGGATGATTGGCGCTGAGATGAGTGCTTTCTTAAGGGTATGAAAAGCATCTAAGCATTCATCAGTGAACTCAAAAGGCACATCCTTAGCTAACAGGTTTGTGAGGGGTCTAGAGATTTGTGAGAAATCTTTGATAAATCGTCTGTAGAACCCCGCATGACCTAGGAAGCTACGGATGCCCTTTACGTTCACAGGGGGTGGTAGTTGTTCGATCACCTCGATCTTTGCTTTGTCTACCTCAATCCCCCTTTCGGACACAAGGTGCCCAAGGACGATGCCTTCTCGGACCATGAAATGGCACTTTTCCCAGTTAAGTACCAGGTCCTTTTCTTGGCATCGTTGCAAGACTTTGTCTAGATTCTCAAGACAGTGATCAAAAGTTTTCCCCATAGACTGAAAAGTCGTCCATGAAAACTTCCATGATTTCTTCAATCATGTCTGAGAAAATAGACATCATGCACCGTTGGAGTGAGGCGGGTGCATTGCACAACCCGAACGACATTCGTCGATATGCATATGTTCCATATGGGCATGTAAAAGTTGTCTTGCTTTGATCATCGGGGTGGATGGGAATTTGGTGATACCCCGAATACCCATCAAGGAAATAGAAGAAAGAATGCTTCGCCAACCGTTCCAACATTTCATCAATGAAGGGTAGTGGGAAGTGGTCTTTCTTTGTGGCCGAGTTGAGTTTTCGGTAATCTATACACAATCTCCACCCCGTGACGGTTTGTTGCGGAATTAATTCATTCTTATTATTTTCAACAACCGTCATTCCTCCTTTCTTGGGTACCACTTGGACGGGACTAACCCAGTCGCTATGTGGTACGGGATAAATTATCCCGGCGTGAAGAAGCTTGAGGACTTCTTTCTTCACGACTTCTCGCATCGCATTGTTGAGCCTACGCTGAGGCTCTCGAGATGGTGTACTCGAATGGTCAATTGGAATGCGATGGGTACAAAGGGTTGGACTTATCCCCTTAAGATCTTGCAAGGAATACCCAAAAACAGGCCTATGTTTTTCTAAGATGGCGATGAGTTTGGATGTCTCCTCATCAGTAAGCTTATCACTTATGATTACAGGAGTTTGTTTGTCGCCATTCAGGAAAGCATAACATAGGCCTGTGGGCAGGGGTTTAAGTTCAACTAGAGGTCATGCCGGTGCTTCCTCCTGAGGAGGTTCTATGGTTTTGCCTAAGTCGTCCTCCTCTTTGATGAAGAATTCAACATCTTTTTCTAAGGATGACTCGGGAGATTCGAAAGGTGAAACCAACATGACTTCCTTGGGCAAAATAGGATAGGGGAAAGATTCTGCCACCGAGTTTTTGGCTCGAGTGATAGGAAAAGAAAAAGTGTCTTTCCCCAACTTAATGTCCAGTTCCCCTGAAGCTGGTGGGTCTGAGAAGAGTTTCTCTAGGGGATGCCCGATCATGATGTCAAAATCTTGAATGTCGAAGACATGGAAATCGAGGGCCATTTCGACATTATCATGATGAATTGTTATGTTGTGAAGAATCCCACGTCCCTTCAGATTGGTCCATGGAGCAATCCTCAGATATTTGTTTGTTTGAGTAAAAGGTTCATCATGTAGTAGGTGTGCGCAAAGGATGTGGACATGAGGTTTGCTCCAATAGTGGGATTGTAAAGCACATCCACCACAATTCTACAGATTCGGCATTGAATGGTTAAAGAAGGGATGTGTTGACACTCCTTAAGTATCAATTTTAAGTGTCAACTAAGCACAAGAAAGGATATAAATGTAACACAACACCTAGACATAGGGTTTTAACTGACAGAATTCCATGAGTTTTGGTGTTTGCCTATTTCTGCAGGGGGTTATCAAGAATTAAGGAAGGAAGGTCCACATGTCATGATTACATAGAGATATTAAGGCCTGCGGTAATTTTCCGTAACAAGGTGGACCTAAAGAGCAACTGGGCCGAAGCAGAGGCGAGACGGACCCTGGCCCAGGGCGCCCGCCCCCCTGCTGCAGCCAATCAGGCTCAAGTTCGCGGATTATGCCCCACCAACTCTAAGGATCAAGGAAAACCGTGCGATCAAGGTCGGTTTGATCCGATGGCTGACGTTCATTTGGAGGCCTATATAAGCAAGGCCCCTGGCCCCCTGGCAGAAGCCAATCCATTATTCATTTACATATTTTCCAGAGAGGATTCGCCTGAGAGAGGTCCCTTGAATGGATCCATCTCATAGGGCTTAGCATTCAAGAGAAACTATTATTAGTTTCTATGTGAGATCAGAATTTATTCTTCTAGATGAGAGAGATAGAGTGGAGGTGCGGATTGGAGGAAGCCCGGCCTGTCGGTGTCTTCTCCAGATTGTACCTGCGGGATCAAGTCTCCCAACCCGGGGCTTGCTCCTAGGATTCTTCGGTATTTCGACTTCTAATTCTAGTAAGTTCTTTGTTCTTATTGTTCTTTGGTTTGTGAGTTTACTTTATTCTCTTCGCGTAGAGTTTAGAGTAATCATCGCTAGTGTAAACGTGGTGTTTGGGCTAGGATACTCATAGATATCCCCTGTCTAGCCGGATCCGTGGTTGTAGTGCGGAACGTGACAATTCCGTCGCTATCTTTGCAGTCCATAATCCCGTAAGCAGAATCGGTAGGGTTCATAGGCTCGGGTTAAGCATCCTCTGTGGTGTCTCTTATCCCGTGATCCTCCCCAATAGAGCAGTAGATCATCCTTGCATAGGTTGGAACGAGAGTGCAGTCATAGTCTTCTCTATATATCGCTCACATCAAATCAC
This sequence comes from Tripidium arundinaceum, assembly GCA_030439765.1. NCBI lineage: Eukaryota > Viridiplantae > Streptophyta > Magnoliopsida > Poales > Poaceae > Tripidium > Tripidium arundinaceum. The sequence goes on along the minus strand of JAHUYU010001684.1, from coordinate 4,714 downwards.
CTTGTTTGTAGCCTAAAGGATAGTAGCAATAGATTTGGTTAGTCAGATGCACGCTTTCTCCTAGTGGTAAAATTATAAATACGATAACTCTGGATAACCTCCCGGGTGAAGTGCTCATCGATATCCGTGCGCTTGCTGATCATTCTTTGTCTGCATTAACAAATATCAACAAGCATTTCTGGTGCCGTTGCCGGGGAGAAAGAACCAAAAGATGGCACGATCACCGAATAAAGCTGAAAGAATTCAAGCAAGGAGACAAGGTCCTACTTTTCAATTCAAAAGTTAAGCTCTTCGGTGAAGGAAAATTATGCAGCAAATGGAAAGGACCATACACTGTCATCAACACAACGCCACACGGCGCAATCACCATTCAGGATGATGACGGTAACATTTTTAAAATCAATGGTCAATGCTTGAAATTTTCCTAGAGCCTTCTCATGATATTAATTTCTACCAAGAAATAGATAGAATAGAACTAATTGCTTTTGATAAATTCATAAACTAATTAAAAATTTAAAAAATAGACTTTCTCAAGCAAGAATCTTGGTCAATTACTTTTATGCCCTCACTAGATAACCCATGATTCTTGCTTCATTTGGTTAAATCATGATTGATTCTTGCTGATCACATGTATCTTCACTCATAAATTTTTGAATCATGTGAATTTTGACAAATCAAATTTGTTTGATATTCATGATCATGCTCAATCCTGCTCTATCACTCACTGATCCTAACATAAAAAAATCCGACACCCATATATCTCGTATCCCCATGCATGCATGTGAATCTGGACGCAAAATAGGCTCAGGGGGAGGTGCTGGGGACCACCCCTGGCTCCGCAAGGCCCCAATCTTCTCCCACATCCTCTCTGATTCATTTTTGATCTGGATATCATGGTGTTGGCGGTGCTGGTTCTGTTTCCATCGTAGTAGAGGCCAAAACACCTATAAAAGCCACCCTAAGCCTCTCCTTCTCTTCACACCAAGCATAAAGCTCTCTTCTCTCCCTCATTCAAAGCTCTCTAAGCCATGGCCAGCCATGCTCTAGCCCTCTACACCGCTTCTTGCTCTACCTATAACTAGAAGGCATACCGGCTTCCATTGACCTAGTACCCGAGAGCACCTTTGTGAGGGAAGAAGCAAAGATGATCACCGCGACTCCTCTCGCTATCATGCCACCCCCTAGCAGCGGGGCAAGCGGAGGAACAAGCCTCAAGTCTACCGTGAGGACCAAGGCGCCAACCGAGGTGCCAAAGTCAAACCGGCACCCCCTAAGGGTGCCATTGGTACTAAAGACACACCTCCACGACGGCCTACAACCGGCGCCCTCAGCATCAAGCGGAAGACCCCCGAGGGTGGTGAATCTTCAAAGAAAAACCCTGTTGTAAACACCTTCAGGCAGCTCTCTTTCCGCTCTCGTCCTTCACCTTCCTACACTGTAATAGGAGTAAAGAAACTAGGTGTAGGGTATGGTAAAGAGCTCATGCGCAAACTGGCAACCAATGAAAAAGAGCTGGTATGCATGACTCTTCCCAAAGGGAAAGAGCAAACGGAGTCTTCTTCCCAGCCCCTGAAGATCAGGAGGTTCTTAAAACCTCCGGTCATCAGGAGGCCTCCCGGCGCTTTTGAGAGTAGTGATGAGGAAGAAGCTCCGCCTAAGGGTCCGACCATAGCCTCCCTTAGCACTCAGGTTACTACCTTGCGCAATGTTGTTAGAAAGCTAAGGGGTGATCTAGCAAAGAGTCGTGTCAAGGTCAGAGACCTTGAAGACGACATTAACACCCTCAGGTTCGGTCTGGGCCGCAAAATCGCTAGAATAGCGAGGGCGGTAGGAGTAGCGAATGTGCTCGATCAAGAAGTTTGAACCACTCCTGCCCAAATAATTAGGTGCTCTTTTTTCTTAATTTACTTTTCTTATCATATCTGGATTCCAATGTAAAAGCGCCTATTTATAAAGTATTTATAATTCAATAAAGTTGAATATTATTTGTACCACTTGTTTTTGTATTCTCTTGCTTCCAAATAAAAAGAAAACGGGTACAAAAACAAGTGTGGGGGGAGACGACCCATGCAGACAACTCTTCTCATATAGGTGCACTAATCTTCACTCCAATTGTATTTTGTGCACTCTCACTCCTGAACTAGATAAAGAAATAATAACTTTTATAAACATACTCCAATTCCATTCTACCTTTGGATTAGAATTTGCATACTCTTTATTCCCTGCTAAATTCCAAAAGACTTGTGAGCAACTCATCTTAGGGACCCCATGGGGCCCTGGCATCTTGAGCTTGAGGTAAGTATAGTTTGGGATGGCCATGAACTACGCGTAGCATGGCCGTCCCAGCACGGCATGGTAGGTGCTGCGAAACCCGACTACCTCGAAGGTGAGGGTCTCCTTCTGAAGTTGGACGGATCCCCGAAAGTAACGGGCAGGTTGATCTGCCCGAGGGGCGTAGCTCGCTTCCCTGGTACAATGTCGTGAAAGGACGCTCCGCTCGGGCGGAGCCGGGATCAGCCAATCCCCATGGCGTCAAGGGTCTCGGCGTACATGACATTGAGGCCACTGCCTCCATCCATTAGTACCCTGGTGAGCCGCGTGTTCCCAATGACGGGATCGACAACGAGGGGGTACTGGACCGACTGGGGAACGCGGTCGGGGTGGTCGTCGCGGTCGAAGGTGATAACGGAGTCGGACCAGTCGAGGAAAGCTGGTGTAGCGGGTTCGGTGGCGTAGACCTCTCGGCGCTCAAGCTTACGCTGGCGCTTGGTGTCATACGCGGCCGGGCCGCCGAAGATCATGAAGTAGTTGTTGACGACGGGGAAACCATCATCCTTTTCCTCGCCGTCATTGCCCTTGTCCTCCTCTGGCCTCTTTCTCAGGTCATTCTTCCCTCTAGCGTCTGTTGGTATTTCTTAGCGTAAGCAGAAAAGTCCGCAAGCGCACGGAAGTACCGTTGTAGCACTTCACCCGGTGGTAATCAGGGTATCGTATTTCCACGAGGAACGGTAGTGTTAAAAGTCTCTCGGCTAGTTCTCCCAAGAAAACAAGAAGAAGGATAACCCGGGTAGTGAGGTTTTTCTAAGGATAGAGATCTTAAGGTATATAGCTTGGTCACTATAGACTTGCTTCGGGCACCGATCACACTTGGTCTGCCAAGCGAGGCCGGCCTGTAGCTCTACGCCGTACCCGAACGTGGGGGATTACAAGGGACGGACAGGGCTGTCACCACCTGCCGCCTACCCCTCAACCGTGGAGTACGAGGCAAACGAAGGTAACTTCTAGCTTAGACACCACGTCCACGCTATCAGTTACTACTCTAGCATTGGCCAGGAACTTCCGTCTCTATCAGGAGTCCTCTACTAGAGTACTCGTCACAAGGATGAACGACGAACCTGCAAGTTTATAATGAACAAAGATATCTTACTTAAGAACTCAATATCAATAAACACGAACTTCTTACTTCAAGTAGCAAGATGATCGTTGAGGTACAAGTGTAGATGGAGCCGACAAGTCCGGCACTCCGTCCACCCGATGTACAAGGCTTGCCAAGTACAAGAAGTAGAAGGAGCTGACTCTTCGGTATTCCTCTAACTCTTCCTCACTCACTCCCTATACTAGTCTAGCTAATAGCTAATGTGGAGGTAGAGCTTGCTCTTCTTCTTCTCTTCAAGTGTATGATGCTTTTGAGAGGGGGTGTCCTCCTCCTTTTATAGCTGGTGAGGTCAGTTTGCCAAGGTATTTTAGGAAAGCACCACCGCAACCGACCTCCGAGGCATTAATGGCACCGCCTTGCCAAAGGTGGGCCCGAGAGGCGATAATGGGCCTGTACTGGCGCGGTTCGCCACCGCCTTTGGTAGGTGGGCTGATCTTTGGGCCTGGAATTTGTTTTCGTTGGTGGTCGGCCCAGTTTTGCTAATTGAGTAGGCTTTTCCCTTTTTTCTTCTTTGTATGCTTGGGCCCAAGTGAGAAATGCATGGTTTCTCTTTTCTTTTGGCCAATCTTTAGTGCATATTCATGTTTGTACCTGCAAAATAGATATCTCACCAAAACTCATGGAAATGGTTAGTTGTAAACTCCTATTTCTAAGTTCGGTGTCGCTTTTGGGCAGGTTTTATATAAATGTTGGCGGTATGAAGTGTGAGTTAAGAACCGCCAACAGACTCCCCCACACTTAGTCCTTTGCTCGTCCTCGAGTAAAGCTTTAAGGACTAAGCAGGTTTATTCTCCTTGATTGAAACCTGCATACAAGTTATTCCAAGCTTCACCTGAACCTGTGAACATTCAAGGTGTCTACCAATTTCTCTTGAGTAATTGGATAATGGAACAACATGGATTCAAATCCTCCTACTCAACTCTGCTTGGAAACTTGGGTTTTTGTTTTTGAAAAAGATAGCTTTGCTCCTCAAATGAAACTCTCGGATCGCTCTTATTTCAAACTTTGTTTCCTCACCAAGGCATATTTTTTGAAGTTTGCCTTTAATCATCCTATTTCTAAAAGCTTATGTGGTGTTTTGGGAATGGATGATGAACTTGGCACACTTACCTTGCGTATGTTGTAAAGTCAAACCCCGGATCCATGGAGGGAAGCGTCATATTCTTAGATCAAAAAAGTGCATGTGTGTGGTAAGAATTATACTCCTTTGTTTGATATGATCTTTTTATTCTTGAGACAGGCTATCAGTATTATTATTTATTATTTATTTTCTTTTTG
>JAHUYU010001896.1:0-17569 GCA_030439765.1 Tripidium arundinaceum | reverse complement strand
CCGAATGTTTTGGTTCTATTGTTTGGTATAAAGTGTGTGCTATGTCGTGAAATGGTTGTTGGTGGAGTCTGGTAAAGTTTGGATTATTAAAAAATGAGTGCAAAAGTGCTAGTGGTTGTTTAATCGAACGTAAAATTTCTAAGTCTAGAAATAGTTCTATAATACTATTTTGAGGAATTAATTGAAGAAAATTGGGTTAAATACCATAGTAATGTTTTTGCTCAGTGCTTTGCATCATAGTTAGTACCATGTGATGGCATAGGGGTTAGTTTGGTTAGTGCATGTGTTGGCCATTAGTTAATTGCACAAGAAAGCTAAAAGATTAAGTTTGGCAGCCTAGCCTCAGCCCTAGATGTCAGTCGGCAAGGCTAACTTGGCAGCCTCCTATCACCCTCTCTAGTTCTTCATTGTCCGAGCTGGTAGATCCTTTTAGCAGCCTAATCAACCTTCTTCATGGTCGTGATGGTTGAACCCAAATCACTTTAGGAGGATTTTTATAGAAGCTTTAAAATTCGTGCTCGACGCATGTCTCGGGCTGCCAGGCTCGAGCGCACGGTCACCGCGCGGCCAACTGGCGTCGCGCACCTGGCCATGCCTGAGCATGTCACGTTGCTGGGCCGGTTGGCCGAGCCTGCCCTTGGCTTGGCCGTGGCTAGCCTCAGCGGGTCGTTGGCCGCCCGCCAACCAGCCTCTGCCGCTATTGCGCGATGCTGCTACTGCCGAGGGCACTTGTGCCATCGGCCACCATCGCTGCGTCCCTGCCCTAGGCCTGCGCCTGCCTCGCTCTGCACCGCTGCTGCTGCCGCGGTGGTACTGCGCTATGTTGCTACAGCCTCGCGTCTGCGCTCCCTGCTCCTCCTTGCCCCATTCCCTTAACGAGCTAGCGCCGCTGCCGCCTTGCCACGTGGCTGCCCCACCTGCTACCGTGCGATGCTGCTGCCCCTGCCTCGTGCTGTGGCGCAGCTGCTGCTGGTGCCGTCGCCTCGCCATCGCATCCGCGCTCCCTGCGACTCTGCACCATTGTCCGCCCCAGCCCGATGCCTGCCACAACTGCGCGAACATGGCCGTGCTCGCCGTCGCCTTACCATTTATGGAGCTGCGGCCGCCCCTGCACGCACGTTTCCTCGAACTGCCTAGGCCCATAGCACCTGCACGAGTACCGCCCTGTCGGCTGCGTCCGCGTCCCGCCAAGATGAGAACGGCCAGAGCTCCTACCTATTCTCCTCCTCTGCCACCCCGACCAAATAACCCCGCTCGCCCATTTTGGCATGGTTAGGTCACCTTGACTCGATTCATCACGTCTCGTGCTCCGCCATTAAGTTACTGAGCCGCCCGTCCCTACCTCGCCTTGATTCGTGCCCGGCCAAGCCTCGAATTGGAGCTTTCCCACGCCGCCGTGCCGGTACCGCCGCACTCAGCAAAAGTTAAGGACAACCCTCCATCTAGCCACCCGAGGTTCAACCATCTACACCACTAGCTCTACCTCGAACCCCTCTCTCTCCTGCGCACTTCGCCCGAACCACTACAGTAGCCATCCGGCCGCTGATGCGGTCGTGCCACCGCAGAGCGTCGTCGCACCCTTTCGGGCGCTCGTGGCCAGCCCGGCTCGGAGCGTCTCCGGCTAAACTTTCATGACGGCCAGGTTCTCCGTGGTTCACTGATGCTTTTTCCCTACCTCTACTGTCCCACTTGCACTGTATCTCACCAAAACGCCACCGCCATCGTCGTAGGTTGCTCGCCGACGTGGAGGGGTCACTCTGGTTCACCTTTGGTCTCCCAACCACTGCCCATCGTTGCGCGTGGGCCCAAAGGTGAGCATCGGTCCTTTAGATGTGCCGTAGGGGTCCCCAGTTGGCCAGCGTAGCTGCCCAGTGCCGGCCAGTGCCGCGCCGGCGAGCGCGGGGACGTCAGGGACCATTCCGTTGCGAAGACGGGTTAAGGCGAGGGTCTCCTTGCATAAGTGTTGTCAGTAGAAAAAGTGCACATCGTGGTCACGTTAATATCGGGATTGCGCGGGGGCGTTTCTGCAAAAGCGCCAGAGCGCGCGGGCTTCCCCCGTCGTGGGCCATCTTGCGCGTGGGCCGCGTCCGCACGGGCCGCGCATTTGTGGGCCACGCAGTGAATTCATTTTTTCTTTTTCTAAACGAATTAGTAATGCGTTTCTAATTTAGTTCCTGAGCTGAACTTGTATAATTAATATAAAATCGTATAGTTGTCCAAAAACTGTGAAACCACTTTTGTTAGATTCCTAAATTCAAGATCTATCAGTTGGTGTAATTAGTTTATATATATCTGTGATGATGCCAAGATCTTTTAGATCATTGGAAATGCATAATATTATGGGGTTAATACTTGTAGGAATTTTGTGGTAAATTGGTGATAGCTTTAGCTCTGAAATTTTTACAGCTGCCCCTTTCCTTTATTATGTGTTTAGTGTAATTTTGTAGCTTCAAACTAGACTGTTTGTTTGGGTAGCTAATATCCATCAAACTTTAATATGAATAAAGGGTAATATTGATTTAGGAAAACTAAGCACTTGTTAGGTTGAGTGGACATCTGAGTTGATAGAGATGATAATTAGCTCAGTATCTTAGCCATTAGAGCTAGTTTAGTAGCTTGACATGTGAATACTTATTTTAAGAGTTTCTGTTGCCAAAATACTAAATTGTTGCACCATCATTGCATGCATATAGAGAACGAGCCAGTGGAGGTTGTAACCCCCGGCGAGCAGGAGTACGACAAGGTCGTTGAGGAGTACGAGGAGGTGATCCTCGTGCAGGAGGACATTCTGGAGCTGCCCGTCACTGACTTTGCTGACACCGTGCCCGCTGAAGGTAAGCCCCAGTGCATAACCCTTATTTTTGATAATCACAGTACATATGTGTGTTGTGCATTTACATTTCATGAGTTTTATGGAAACCACCTGCATATATATATATATATACTAGTGCAGGTTCGAGTAGCTGCCATGCTTAGGCTATCGGTAGCGTGAGTAACCAGTCGTTGCTCACAATAGGTGAATATTATTACTCTCATGGTAAAATGATGCAAATAATATGGTGACCGGGCAGGGATGTGGTTTAGTTATTGGTGGGTGTGACGAGTTGAGTCTCGCGGCCAACGGGGCTTAACTAGGTTACACTGTTTCCCGATCCGTGTCGATTGAGGACCGTCCATTCCTGCGGATGGTAGTCAGGTCACAAACTTCTTATCCTGAGCACATACTTGCTTATGGGAGCGGGAAGGCTTGTTTCTCTCTTGTCGTGGGTTCCAGCTCTTTCTAGACCTGCTGATTGGAGGCGGGGATAGGTGGAGGTCCAAGCACCATACTGAGTCCGGGACTCAGGTGTTGGGGGCTTGGAGTCCAAGTTTGGATGGGGACCTGGACCCCTCGACAGGAGTGGAATGGGTTGGTCTTGTTTGTACCTGGGGTGTAGATGAGGCGTGTGTTTCGGGGTACCCAGCTAGGCTGCATTGGTTTGCGAATCACCGCGAAAGCGGTACAAGTTGACTATGGTCTAGCATCGTAGTAAGAACTGGAATATAAAGGATGGGTAAAATGGCTCTGATTGCTCAACTCTTGCTTGAAAGTAGTTCAGGTGCTTATCTAGAATGGATAGATAGCGAACTAAACTTGATGGCTAATAAACATGAAAGTAAGGATTTACTCTTAGTAATGCTTTCGCAAAATAAATAAAACCAGCAAGCCACAAAGCCTTCATATCCTTGAGAGTCAGGAAATTATTCCCACTAGTCGGGTAAGTCTTGCGAGTACATTGTGTACTCAGGGTTTATTTTCCCTTGTTGCAGGTGTAGCTTGAAGAGATGGCCTTTGTGTGGGGAATTCTTCTGGTGGGCACAGATGAATTCTCATGTCGTTTTCGCTAGATATTTATTTACCTTCCGTAGTTTTATTTCGCGTACTCTGAACTCTGGTATTGTATTAAATGATTTCCAAGACTATGTTGTTTGAAATGGGCTAAGTATTGTAAGCTCGTACTCATTATTGGATCCTAGATGTAAACGTGGATTGTTTCGAGTCTCCCCTGGGGTGTGCTCGACAGAACTGGATTGGTTTAGCTTTCTTTCAGGAGTGCTTAGTGTCTAGAGAAAGACAAGCACCTCCGAAAGCAGGCTAAATCAAGCGGTTTTGCCACAGGTGGTATCAGAGCCAATAATGATTCTAGAGCTTAAGAACCCTTTCAAGAATCTAAAACTTGACCAACAAAAGTTTTGCGAAAAATAGGGTGCGGTAAATTTACGTAAATAAGTTTGAGCCCTAGCAATATGGTATATCTAGGATAGTGGCACTGGTTTTATCTAACCAATTTCTGTAGGTACACTAACTTACGCCGCGTACGAGTCGTCTAGTATGCGGAAAGTGAGTGTACGATGCGCCAAAAATTTTATGCGACTGCCGCTATATTCCGGCTTGAGCGAACAAATAGGTCGATGCATGCATCATGAACAAAGAATCTTAATTTAAACTGAATACCCCTTCACGTACAATTTTTGGGTAATGATAGGATAATAAATAAAAAAGAAATGTTTCAACTATTAACAAAAAGTCTTATCATTTCGCAACTTATCAAGCCTTATCTTTTCTCTAGTCTTTTGTTCCTAATCTGACGGCCTTGTCCCTAATGGTGGGTTCTTATCTGTTTACAGATGAACCTGAGGTCTGGTCACCGGAGTACCAATGCTGGGGTGGGCCATGGTCTTGGTGAAGGCCAGGGCGAAGATGGTCATGGCGATGACAACGGCAATGCCAACGGGGAGAGCCACGGAGCTCCTCTCCTTCACCCTCCTCCTCCGCCACCACCACCACCACTACCTATGATGACTCAGGCGAAGATGATGGCCAAGATGTTGGCTGCTTGGAGCAAGGCAGCACATGCCATGGAGATGATGGCGCAGCTTATTGGTGGCTTCGTTCGTGGAGGCCACGGTGGCGGCGGTGGGAACAGGGGTGGTGCCCGTGGTCCTGAGAGGGCCTGTTCCTATCAGGACTTCTTGAGGACACATCGACCCACATTCGCGCCGACTGCTAAGCCTCTGGACATGGAGCATTGGCTTCATATCATTGAGCAGAAGTTCCTGCTGCTCAATGTGACTGATAAGCAGAAGGTGCGATTTGCCGCACAACAGCTGATGGGATTTGCTAGTGCTTGGTGGGATACTTTCAATGCCATGCAGCCGGTGGATCACCGTGTGGCTTGGTAGGAGTTTACTACTACTTTTCATTAGTTCTACATTCCTACTGGTTTGCTGAACAGGAAGCTGTCTGAGTTTTTGGATTTGAAGCAAGGAAATATGACTGTGATGGAGTATGTGAACAAGTTCAACCATCTTGCATAGTATGCTGGAACTCATGTGGATACTGATGAGAAGAAGAGGGACCGTTTCTACCGTGGCCTCTCTTGCATCTTGCAAAAGGAGCTGTACACAGGGAACTACCAGACCTTTGGTGCATTGATGAATGCTGCTATTGCCATGGAGGGACTTCAGCGTGACTCTCAGGCTGAGTGGAAGCGCAAGAGGGTGATCACTGGATCTTCTAGTCACCCACAGGCTCAGAGGGTAAGGTTGTTAGGAGGGTGTCCTATCATTCTCCGAGCGGACAGCGGTCCCGTCAGACTCAGCAGACTCACGAGGCACCACCCACTTAGTACCGTGCACCTACTCAGCAAGTGCAGCAGCCTCAGGGACAGCAGGTTCCACCTCGTCGGGGATAGGGGATCAAGCCGGGTGCTTGTTTCAAGTGTGGCAAGGAAGGCCACTACGCCCAGGAGTGTCCTCAGAACCAGCCTACCCAGTCTTCCCAGCCTTCATAACTCTCGTCTAGTCAAGAGGACTATTATCAGGAAGAAGGTGCCAGTGAGCCGTTCTGGACAAGTTAACTTCACCGAGGCTGAGGAGATTCCACAGGGTGAGCCTGTGACGGTTGGTATGTTTACCATCAATTCCCACCCAGCATATGTGTTATTTGATTCTGGTGCATCGCATTCATTCATGAGCATGGGGTTTGCACAAAGGCACAGTATATCTACTATGGCCATTCCTAATGCCTATAGAATCAAAGCTTCAGGTGCGCAGTTGTGCGTCAATACTCGGACAGACATAGTCAGTTTAGTGCTAGCTACTTACCCTTGTTGTATCTAGTTCATGGTACTGCCTGGGCCAGTCATAGATGCAATTCTGGGAATGAACTGGTTGCGAAAGTATGGGGCAGTTATGAACCTTAAACAGAGGATTGTTGAGTTAAGGCTCTACATCCGCCGGATGTGACTTCTGACTCAAGGCATCAGCTACCACATTAGGCTTTCCAGGATGATAATGAACTTCCAAATTGCAATCCATGATTAACTCGAGCCACCTTTGTTGCCTCATATTTAACTCAGACTATGTAAAAATATATTTGAGGCTCTTGTGGTCCATATAAATATGCACCTTGCTTCCCAACAAATAATGCCTCCATATTTTTAGAGTGTGCACTACTGCAGCTAGCTCTAAGTCATGGGTGGGATAATTCCCTTCGTGCTTTTTTCAGCTGTCGTGAGGCATAAGCTACCACACGCCCATCCTGCATAAGCACACATCCAAGGCCAGTCCTAGAGGCGTCATAGTATACATCAAATGGTCTCTCAATATCTGGCTGAGCAAGAACCGGAGCGGTGGTCAGATATTCCTTTAGAGCTTGGAATGCCTCCTCACAAGCCGGACTCCATACAAACTTGACGTCCTTCTGAAGCAACTTGGTCATTGGCTGTGCGATCTTGGAAAAATCTGGAATGAAGCGCCGGTAATAACCAGCAAGACCAAGGAACTGGTGGATCTGATGCACAGACTTTGGAGAATTCCAATTCAACACATCTTGCACCTTACTAGGATCCATAGAGATGCCTTCAGGGGTTAGGACATGCCACAAAAATTGCACTCGGTCCAACCAAAATTCACACTTGCTGAACTTGGCATATAACTTGTGTTCGCGCAGTCGAGTCAGGACTATGCGAAGATGTTGTGCATGCTCTTCTCTATTCTTCGAGTATATCAAGATATCATCAATAAATACCACTTTTGTTAGATTCCTAAATTCAAGATCTATCAGTTGGTGTAATTAGTTTATATATATCTGTGATGATGCCAAGATCTTTTAGATCATTGGAAATGCATAATATTATGGGGTTAATACTTGTAGGAATTTTTGTGGTAAATTGGTGATAGCTTTAGCTCTGAAATTTTTACAGCTGCCCCTTTCCTTTATTATGTGTTTAGTGTAATTTTGTAGCTTCAAACTAGACTGTTTGTTTGGGTAGCTAATATCCATCAAACTTTAATATGAATAAAGGGTAATATTGATTTAGGAAAACTAAGCACTTGTTAGGTTGAGTGGACATCTGAGTTGATAGAGATGATAATTAGCTCAGTATCTTAGCCATTAGAGCTAGTTTAGTAGCTTGACATGTGAATACTTATTTTAAGAGTTTCTGTTGCCAAAATACTAAATTGTTGCACCATCATTGCATGCATATAGAGAACGAGCCAGTGGAGGTTGTAACCCCCGGCGAGCAGGAGTACGACAAGGTCGTTGAGGAGTACGAGGAGGTGATCCTCGTGCAGGAGGACATTCTGGAGCTGCCCGTCACTGACTTTGCTGACACCGTGCCCGCTGAAGGTAAGCCCCAGTGCATAACCCTTATTTTTGATAATCACAGTACATATGTGTGTTGTGCATTTACATTTCATGAGTTTTATGGAAACCACCTGCATATATATATATATATACTAGTGCAGGTTCGAGTAGCTGCCATGCTTAGGCTATCGGTAGCGTGAGTAACCAGTCGTTGCTCACAATAGGTGAATATTATTACTCTCATGGTAAAATGATGCAAATAATATGGTGACCGGGCAGGGATGTGGTTTAGTTATTGGTGGGTGTGACGAGTTGAGTCTCGCGGCCAACGGGGCTTAACTAGGTTACACTGTTTCCCGATCCGTGTCGATTGAGGACCGTCCATTCCTGCGGATGGTAGTCAGGTCACAAACTTCTTATCCTGAGCACATACTTGCTTATGGGAGCGGGAAGGCTTGTTTCTCTCTTGTCGTGGGTTCCAGCTCTTTCTAGACCTGCTGATTGGAGGCGGGGATAGGTGGAGGTCCAAGCACCATACTGAGTCCGGGACTCAGGTGTTGGGGGCTTGGAGTCCAAGTTTGGATGGGGACCTGGACCCCTCGACAGGAGTGGAATGGGTTGGTCTTGTTTGTACCTGGGGTGTAGATGAGGCGTGTGTTTCGGGGTACCCAGCTAGGCTGCATTGGTTTGCGAATCACCGCGAAAGCGGTACAAGTTGACTATGGTCTAGCATCGTAGTAAGAACTGGAATATAAAGGATGGGTAAAATGGCTCTGATTGCTCAACTCTTGCTTGAAAGTAGTTCAGGTGCTTATCTAGAATGGATAGATAGCGAACTAAACTTGATGGCTAATAAACATGAAAGTAAGGATTTACTCTTAGTAATGCTTTCGCAAAATAAATAAAACCAGCAAGCCACAAAGCCTTCATATCCTTGAGAGTCAGGAAATTATTCCCACTAGTCGGGTAAGTCTTGCGAGTACATTGTGTACTCAGGGTTTATTTTCCCTTGTTGCAGGTGTAGCTTGAAGAGATGGCCTTTGTGTGGGGAATTCTTCTGGTGGGCACAGATGAATTCTCATGTCGTTTTCGCTAGATATTTATTTACCTTCCGTAGTTTTATTTCGCGTACTCTGAACTCTGGTATTGTATTAAATGATTTCCAAGACTATGTTGTTTGAAATGGGCTAAGTATTGTAAGCTCGTACTCATTATTGGATCCTAGATGTAAACGTGGATTGTTTCGAGTCTCCCCTGGGGTGTGCTCGACAGAACTGGATTGGTTTAGCTTTCTTTCAGGAGTGCTTAGTGTCTAGAGAAAGACAAGCACCTCCGAAAGCAGGCTAAATCAAGCGGTTTTGCCACAGGTGGTATCAGAGCCAATAATGATTCTAGAGCTTAAGAACCCTTTCAAGAATCTAAAACTTGACCAACAAAAGTTTTGCGAAAAATAGGGTGCGGTAAATTTACGTAAATAAGTTTGAGCCCTAGCAATATGGTATATCTAGGATAGTGGCACTGGTTTTATCTAACCAATTTCTGTAGGTACACTAACTTACGCCGCGTACGAGTCGTCTAGTATGCGGAAAGTGAGTGTACGATGCGCCAAAAATTTTATGCGACTGCCGCTATATTCCGGCTTGAGCGAACAAATAGGTCGATGCATGCATCATGAACAAAGAATCTTAATTTAAACTGAATACCCCTTCACGTACAATTTTTGGGTAATGATAGGATAATAAATAAAAAAGAAATGTTTCAACTATTAACAAAAAGTCTTATCATTTCGCAACTTATCAAGCCTTATCTTTTCTCTAGTCTTTTGTTCCTAATCTGACGGCCTTGTCCCTAATGGTGGGTTCTTATCTGTTTACAGATGAACCTGAGGTCTGGTCACCGGAGTACCAATGCTGGGGTGGGCCATGGTCTTGGTGAAGGCCAGGGCGAAGATGGTCATGGCGATGACAACGGCAATGCCAACGGGGAGAGCCACGGAGCTCCTCTCCTTCACCCTCCTCCTCCGCCACCACCACCACCACTACCTATGATGACTCAGGCGAAGATGATGGCCAAGATGTTGGCTGCTTGGAGCAAGGCAGCACATGCCATGGAGATGATGGCGCAGCTTATTGGTGGCTTCGTTCGTGGAGGCCACGGTGGCGGCGGTGGGAACAGGGGTGGTGCCCGTGGTCCTGAGAGGGCCTGTTCCTATCAGGACTTCTTGAGGACACATCGACCCACATTCGCGCCGACTGCTAAGCCTCTGGACATGGAGCATTGGCTTCATATCATTGAGCAGAAGTTCCTGCTGCTCAATGTGACTGATAAGCAGAAGGTGCGATTTGCCGCACAACAGCTGATGGGATTTGCTAGTGCTTGGTGGGATACTTTCAATGCCATGCAGCCGGTGGATCACCGTGTGGCTTGGTAGGAGTTTACTACTACTTTTCATTAGTTCTACATTCCTACTGGTTTGCTGAACAGGAAGCTGTCTGAGTTTTTGGATTTGAAGCAAGGAAATATGACTGTGATGGAGTATGTGAACAAGTTCAACCATCTTGCATAGTATGCTGGAACTCATGTGGATACTGATGAGAAGAAGAGGGACCGTTTCTACCGTGGCCTCTCTTGCATCTTGCAAAAGGAGCTGTACACAGGGAACTACCAGACCTTTGGTGCATTGATGAATGCTGCTATTGCCATGGAGGGACTTCAGCGTGACTCTCAGGCTGAGTGGAAGCGCAAGAGGGTGATCACTGGATCTTCTAGTCACCCACAGGCTCAGAGGGTAAGGTTGTTAGGAGGGTGTCCTATCATTCTCCGAGCGGACAGCGGTCCCGTCAGACTCAGCAGACTCACGAGGCACCACCCACTTAGTACCGTGCACCTACTCAGCAAGTGCAGCAGCCTCAGGGACAGCAGGTTCCACCTCGTCGGGGATAGGGGATCAAGCCGGGTGCTTGTTTCAAGTGTGGCAAGGAAGGCCACTACGCCCAGGAGTGTCCTCAGAACCAGCCTACCCAGTCTTCCCAGCCTTCATAACTCTCGTCTAGTCAAGAGGACTATTATCAGGAAGAAGGTGCCAGTGAGCCGTTCTGGACAAGTTAACTTCACCGAGGCTGAGGAGATTCCACAGGGTGAGCCTGTGACGGTTGGTATGTTTACCATCAATTCCCACCCAGCATATGTGTTATTTGATTCTGGTGCATCGCATTCATTCATGAGCATGGGGTTTGCACAAAGGCACAGTATATCTACTATGGCCATTCCTAATGCCTATAGAATCAAAGCTTCAGGTGCGCAGTTGTGCGTCAATACTCGGACAGACATAGTCAGTTTAGTGCTAGCTACTTACCCTTGTTGTATCTAGTTCATGGTACTGCCTGGGCCAGTCATAGATGCAATTCTGGGAATGAACTGGTTGCGAAAGTATGGGGCAGTTATGAACCTTAAACAGAGGATTGTTGAGTTAAGGCTCCCTTCTTCTGAGGATAGAATGTCTCTTCTTATGTCTCTAGTTCCTATCTTGCCAGGTGTTGCCCATACTGAAGCTTCTCTTGATCTTGCCTTTATTCCTGTGGTCTGCGAGTTTCTTGATGTCTTCCCTGAAGATCTGCCAGGGTTACCACCGGATAGGGAGGTAGAGTTTACCATTGAGTTAGAGCCCGGTACTGCTCCTATTTCTCGGTGTCCTTATCGCATGGCTCCACCAGAATTGGCTGAAATGAAGAAATAGTTGGAAGAATTGTTGGAGAAAGGATTCATCCGTCCTAGTTCATCACCATGGGGTTGTCCAGCCATTTTTGTGAAGAAGAAGGATGACACTCTTCGGATGTGTGTGGATTATCGCCCTCCCAATGCGGTAACTATTAAGAACAAGTATCCTTTACCTTGCATTGATACTTTGTTCTATCAGTTGGCTGGTGCAAAGGTGTTTTCAAAAATTGACCTTCGTTCTGGGTATCACCAAATTAAAATCCGGTCACAGAATACACCAAAGATAGCTTTTTCCACTAGGTATGGGTTGTACGAGTACCTAGTGATGTCTTTTGGTCTCACCAATGCTCCTGCGTTCTTCATGTACCTCATGAACTCAGTCTTCATGCCAGAATTAGACAAGTTTGTGGTGGTATTTATTGATGATATCTTGATATACTCGAAGAATAGAGAAGAGCATGCACAACATCTTCGCATAGTCCTGACTCGACTGCGCGAACACAAGTTATATGCCAAGTTCAGCAAGTGTGAATTTTGGTTGGACCGAGTGCAATTTTTGTGGCATGTCCTAACCCCTGAAGGCATCTCTATGGATCCTAGTAAGGTGCAAGATGTGTTGAATTGGAATTCTCCAAAGTCTGTGCATCAGATCCACCAGTTCCTTGGTCTTGCTGGTTATTACCGGCGCTTCATTCCAGATTTTTCCAAGATCGCACAGCCAATGACCAAGTTGCTTCAGAAGGACGTCAAGTTTGTATGGAGTCCGGCTTGTGAGGAGGCATTCCAAGCTCTAAAGGAATATCTGACCACCGCTCCGGTTCTTGCTCAGCCAGATATTGAGAGACCATTTGATGTATACTATGACGCCTCTAGGACTGGCCTTGGATGTGTGCTTATGCAGGATGGGCGTGTGGTAGCTTATGCCTCACGACAGCTGAAAAAAGCACGAAGGGAATTATCCCACCCATGACTTAGAGCTAGCTGCAGTAGTGCACACTCTAAAAATATGGAGGCATTATTTGTTGGGAAGCAAGGTGCATATTTATATGGACCACAAGAGCCTCAAATATATTTTTACATAGTCTGAGTTAAATATGAGGCAACAAAGGTGGCTCGAGTTAATCATGGATTGCAATTTGGAAGTTCATTATCATCCTGGAAAGCCTAATGTGGTAGCTGATGCCTTGAGTCAGAAGTCACATCCGGCGGATGTAGAGCCTTTGTCTCCCACTCATTCTGAGGTTTTAGCACACATTGCTCTAGTCTCAGATTTACTTGAGCAGATTATTATGGAGCAAAGGCAAGGTAGTTTGGAAATTCAGCATATCAAGAAGTTAATAGCTGAAGGTCATGGTTCTCATTTCAGCATTGATGAACAAGGTGTGGTGAAGTTCAAGAACCGGTTAGTGGTTGTTGGCATTTCTTAGCGTCGCTACCAAGAATAGAAATAGAATTCAGCCCCGGCAACGACGCCAGAAAGCTTGTTGGTATTTGCTAACGCAAAAAGAGAAATCCGCAAGCGCACGGATAACGTTGTAGCTTTCACCCAGGAGTATTCCAGGGTATCGTATTTGTCCTCAGGGAAGAAATGGTTAAAGACTTTGATAGTTGACCATCATGTATCCACTAACTAGTATACCGACTAGACTAATGAGGGGGTAAGTAACAACATAGGGGTTTTGTATAATGACACACACAGGAGAACTCTATGATAAGATAGAAGAGTAGACAGGCTAAGCTGGGAGGACAACAGGAGAGTTCAAGGTTCCTACTTACCTCTCCATTACTGTGGTTCTATTCTAGTTCATACCAAAGGGATTAACTAAGCAAAGGTTAAACATAGCGATCATACCATGGCACTTCGAAGCAGTAGTTCCTTTCTGATCCTCGAAAAGACTGGGAAGGGTGATCGGGAGAAGGCTGCCAAAAGCTCTACGAAAACACCAACCCGAACGTGGTGGACTACAAAGGCCTGGTCAGAGCTGTCACCTCCGGGGCTACCACAACTATCCGTGGGGTTGGGCGCAAACTCAGGTAACCTATAGTCTAGACACCACGTCTACACCATCGATTACTACTCTAGTCTCACGTAAAAACTAGCGCATTCGGTCGAACAGAGATCCCATGCTAAGGTGTAGAGCAACTATATTAACCACACATAGCTAAACACTAAGGCAAGACTAGATAACCAAGATAAACATTCAAGTAAGTAGAGAAGATAAATATACTAAATCTTGAGTCTTACAAAGGAATGATATAAAATTATACCGGAACTCCGAGGGCTCTTCCGGAACTTGAGCATCTCTCCCTAACTCCCAACTAGGCTAGTGCTACTATTACATCTTGAAAGTGTAGAGTGGAGCTCTTCCTTGGTGTTGTGTGTTGAGAGAGGGGAGCTACCCCCTATTTATGCAGGAGCCAAGGCGGTGCTTCGACGCTATTTTTGGTAGAGGCAGGGTTGCACCACCATTGCATGGAGGCATGCCACCGCCACGTCAAAGGAGAGGCCAGGAGGCGCCAGGAGGGGAGCGGCCGCCCCTAGGAGCGGCCGACCCTTGACCACCGCCTTTGCGTGGCAGGCCGTGGGCCAATCTTGGATCGCTGCCCCATGGTGCCTTGCCCATTTTGGGTTGATTTAGTGGGCGTCTCCTTTATTCCTTTGCACAAATCAGTGTTGGAAAGCGCCTTTTGGTGAAATCTTCCATGTATTTGTGTTTGTGACCTCCAAAAATAATATTCTCCAAATACATGTGGAACTTGGTTAATAGTAAATGCATATGTGATTAAGTTTGTCAATTTCTCGTCTTTTTGCAACTTAATTGGCGGTTGGATTTGATCGATAAGGACCGCCAACAAGCTCCCCCACACTTGTTCTTTGCTCATCCTCGAGCAAAGGTATATGTAACTATGAAGTATGACTTCAAAAGATATGATGCTAGCATAAAAGTTATTCCATGTCATTCCATATACATGTGGATTTTTGAAGTGTCTACCATGTCGTCTTGAGTGGTTGAAAAGTGGAACAACTGTGACACCAAGTCAGCACTTTCCCTCTATGAAGCATACTTGGAGTTTTTGTATTTTTTTGAAATTGAAAACATAGCGCATACTTCTCCTCAAATGGTACTCTCAAGTCGCTCAATGTGTATAGTCCTTACCAAAGGCTTTTGAATTTTCCTTCTTTTCCATCCTACTTCTAAAAAGGCTTATGTGGAGTTTTGGGTAGGGATGAAAAGAGAGGCATACTTGCATCACATAATATTGCTAAGTCAAAAATCGGATCCAAGGAGATTCAAGCCATACACTTTGATCAAGACGTGCAAGTGTGTGGGAATGGATCATATGTTACTTTTTTGTGTACTCCTTTGATGATGACTCTCTCTCTCTTTCTTTTGAAAGTGCTTCTGAAAGTATGGGCTATCTTATTCTCACTGGCGGGTATCGAGGTACCCATTGTTTTCTCTCAGGGCGGGCATCGAAGTGCCCATTATTTTCTCTCTTCTTTTTTTTCTTTTATGCATCATGCTCTTTGGCATCCTTTCTTTTTTCTCATGCACTTTGGCATGGTTTTTTTAGCATAGCCCATACTCTTTTGGCACATGAATATTTTTGGGGAGAGAATTATAATAATTGCATTTTTAGTAAACGAACAAAATGAATTGTGTAACTCTTAGTGTACGAGTCAACACTTTATTTGTGGGTGTACGTGTGTCTTGATCATGGGTGCATGACGAGAATCTCTCAAGGGTCACAACAATTTGACAAAGCTCAACATGATAACAAGTAGCATATGTTTCATGGTTTTGCAATGTGTAATATCGTATGGCTTTGGTAGGATATCTCACCATTGAGGAGAAGTATTGCTATAATTTTTGAAGTTTTAGCAAAACAGAAATTCTCCAAGAGCTTACATAGAAAAGATAGGATTTCTTTAGCCTTTGCCATATCTCACTTCACAACAACTTAGTTGACATGTTTTCCTAATAGAGATGTATCCACAAGTAACAAGTATGTGAACTAGGAATAAAGTTTATGCCGGCCAATCTTTATAAAGTCAAGTTCACAATTTGACAAAATTTTATCTCTCATTTTAAATTTGATTGACATGTATGACATTTTTAAACATAATCTAACTCATAGGAGCAAATCATGGGTGCAGAAATGGAGTGCAAACCAGTGTGCCCAAGAGATAGCGTGGAAGGGTCGGGTCCCCCACACTCGGGCTTTTATGTCATTTGACACTAAAGCCAAGTGTGCATGTTGGAGCATCTCCTTAGCGTGTATTGCAGCACCCATGTTGGTAGACATTGTTCATCCTTCATTCCTGTAATTGTTAGTGACAGAGAATACCGAAGGGAACTTGTCTAGCACCAAGTTTTTGTTTATTGTGGGAGATAGGGAGGTCATAGTTTTATTCTAAAAAAATAATAGTAAAAGTTAAGATGAGTTTATTATGCAAAGCAAATATTTATTATATTTTTTTACTTATTTTATTATCATTATATATATATATATGTTTTTTTGATGACTTTATCATGGTGAGCAAGGCATAAATGTAAAGCAAGGTAGAGACAACCAAGAAGAAATCAATGAATGAAGCATGTTAAGAGATGTTTTTTTAAGAGAAGTTCACCCCCACACTTAAATTTTGCAATATGAAAATCAAATTTGGTTGGTGGCATTCTCCGTTGAATGTGCTTCATTGTTGAAATGATATTTAGTTGGATTTACCTTGCGTTTCACCCCTTCATTCTTTTTGCTTAACCCTGAAAGGTTAGTGACAAAAATACCCGAAGGAGTAATTTCACAAATATGTCCTTAAGCTCATTTTCTGAAGTCATGTTATTATTATTTTTTTATTTAATAATTTTTTTGAAAGTAAAAGGATTTTTTTCTTAAAATACTAATGCATTTCAGATTTGAAATTAAAATGCATTTAAATTCAAACTTTATTATTTTTTATGCTCCAAGATATAGCTTTCTTGTCCCCAAGTGGCTTCATCCTCCAAATGATTTTGCCATTGGACCTTGAAAAATTTCACCACTTTGTTTCTAGTCACTCTTTCCTTTTCATCCAAAATTTTGACGGGATGCTCAACATAAGAAAGATCAGGTTGGAGAGGGAGTCCTTCAATTTCCACCATTTCATCGGAAATCATAAACACTTTTTCAACTGAGAAACATGGAAGACATTATGGACCGCTGATAAAATATCCGAGAGTTGGATACGATAAGCAACAAAACCACACCATTCCAACACTTCGTATGGTCCAACATAACGAGGAGCCAATTTTCCCCAAACTCCAAACCTATGCACACCCCTCATTGGAGACACCTTGAGATACACATGGTCACCAACCTCAAATTGCAAAGGCCTTCTTCTCTTATCCGCATAAGTTTTCTGACGATTTCGAGCTGTTTTCAAGTGACTCTGAATGACACTTACTTGATCCCTTGCTTCTTTGATCAGATCAGGCCCAAAATAACCACGGTCTCCCGCCTCAACCCAGTTGAGTGGTGTTCTACATTTCTTGCCATATAAATCCTCAAAAGATGCCATCCGAATGCTTTCTTGATAACTATTGTTATAAGAAAACTCAGCTAAAGGTAGGCATTCATCCCACTTCTCCGGAAAAGATACGACACAAGCTCTCAACATGTCTTCAAGGACTTGATTAACCCTTTCAGTCTGACCATCAGTTTGTGGGTGGTAAGCTGAGCTCCTGAGAAGACGGGTACCAAGACACTTTGGAGTTGTTCCCAAAAATGGGAGAAAAAGGTTGACCCTCGATCGAAAACAATGGTAAGGGGAACTCCATGTAGAGACACAATCTGGTCAAAGTACAGCTCGGCATATTTCTTGGCTGCATATCTACTATCCACCAGAAGAAAATGAGCAGACTTGGTGAGACGATCCACAATAACCCAAATGGAATCATATCCTTTTGCGGTGCGGGGCAAACCCACCACAAAGTCCATAGAAATATCCTCCCATTTCCAAATAGGGATAGGCAAGGGCTATAGACAACCTGGTGTACGAAGATGGTCTACCTTAACTCTCCGACAAATATCACACTCTGAGATGTACTTAGTAATATCTTGCTTCATATTTGGCCACCAATACATGGGACGCAGATCATGATACATATTTTGCTTCCCAGATGGATGGACAGCTTGGAGTTGTGAGCTTCATCCAAAATGTTTCTCCTAAGCTCGTCA
>JAHUYU010001258.1:0-13270 GCA_030439765.1 Tripidium arundinaceum | reverse complement strand
ATGGAGGTGGTGGAGGAGGATGACGTCAGCGAGCAGGTGAAAAGGCTCCGAACCGCCCATTCATCAGTGTTGAGCGAGATACAAGTAAGTCGAGCGGCGTTGTCATTTGTTACTATGAAGTTTAGACCTGAATTATCGTTGCTGCAGGAGGTACTGAAGACATCTGAGCACCGCGCTCGCCTTCTGGAGCGGGCTGCCCCAGCCCTCGCCGAGAATAAGAGGCTGCGGGAGTCGGTGGAGGCGCTGGAGAAGAGTTTGGAAGGAGCCCATGAAGACAAGGAGAAGCTACAGTCACGCGTATTGCAGCTGGAATCCGAAAATTGGGCGAAGACCGAGCAGCTGGACATGGTTGTTGCCCAAAAGAATGGTAAGGCCTCAGGCCTTGCGGCATAATGCCTTGCTGGTGCCGTAGGTTGGGCTAATGGTACTCTTTGTTCATGCAGAGCTGGAAATCGAGCTACTCCTAGCACGCGAGGCGATGGCGAAGCTGGAAACCAAGTTGCTCCCAGCACGCGAGGTGACGGCGAAGCTGGAAACCGAGCTGCTCCTAGCACGCGAGGCGACGGCAAAGCTAGAGGAGGAGAAGAATGAGACGCGAACAGCGGCGAGAAATCTTGCCGAGGAGCTTGAATGTATGTACTGCATGAGAATAATGCATCTCTTCGTCGTGGTAAGCGTGTTTAACACGATTACTGTTGTTATTCGCAGTGATCCACACCAACTCACAGGCGCAGTGGTGTGACTTCGAGTTACGGCTGCAGGCCAAGCAGGACAAGATCAATGCAATAGTCGCAGGGATAAAGCTTGTTCTTGACTACATCAACCCGGAGCCAGCCACGCCTAAAGCCTACGATCTCGATGTCAGGCCTCCTCGGTCGGACGCTTTCATGGAGAGGTGCAAGGTCACGGTGACTCATTTCAAGGAGTTTACACGCGGCGCCACCTGCTCGGCCGCTGGACACGCGCTGGCGGTAGTCCGATCACTCTACCCTTCAGTAAAGCTGGAGGTGGTCGGTCGGGGTTACGCCCGAGGGGTGAGCGATGATCAAGTCATAGCGCTCGAAGACGAAGCGGAGGAACTGGCAATCAAGCTTGCCGATGACCGGGATCTGTTCGGCGAGAGAAGAAAATAGAATATAATAGATTAAGGTGAATTTATCAGATGATCTTATATCTCGCCTGATGGTTGTAATTAAACATTATGTTTGTTGTGTCGTGTTCATATTTTTATAACACGAATTAGGCCCTGACAGTTGGTTCTTTATTGCATCACCATCCCCAGCTATCCTATACCCCATGACGCAGAGCGCTACTGCCCATACACATTTAAGAATACAGGCATCACCGAGGAGCCGTTGCTGACCGCCCATGACGCAGAGCGCTACTGCCCATACACGTTTAGGTGCAAAATCGAGAATAGGGCCGCTTTTGGATAACACAAATGAGAACGTCGCTGGTCGGCAAATTAATGGCGAATATCTTAAAGATATTAAACATGGAGAAAAAACAAACAAATGGAGAGACAATGAAAGAAGAACTTCATTAAATGCTTATATATAAAAGGGTACATATCTTTGTTTGCAACGTTTCAAGGATAGAAACGTCTAAGGTGCTCGATGTGCCTGGAGTTGGGGATGTTCACTCCCTCCGCGTTGCATAGCCTATAAGATCCTGGTCGGGTTACTGTTTTGACGATGTAGGGACCCTCCCAAGGAGACGAAAGCTTGTGCATCCCGACGGTGTTCTGCTTCTTTTGGAGTACTAGATCACCGACCGTAAAGGATCGCTCCTGGATGTTACGATTGTAGTACATTCGAAGTCCTTGCAAATACTTGGTGGTCTGAACACACGTGATCAAGCGCTCTTCTTCTAGGCGATCAACATCTTCTAGCCGGTGCTGGTCAGACTTCTCTTCATTGAAGTTCTCCACCCTGGGCACTCGGAAGGCGACATCTGCAGGCAACACAGCTTCCGAGCCGTACCCCAGGAAGTAAGGCCAGGCATCAGTGTTGCGACTGGGCTGGGTCCGTAGCCCCTAGACCACAGACGGCAACTCCGTGAGCCATCTACCCGGGTGTTTCTCCTCCTTCTCGTAGAGTCTCTTCTTGAGGGCATTTAATATCATGTCGTTAGCCCGTTCGACCTGGCCATTAGCTCTAGGGTGGGCGACGGAGACATACTTGACGGAGATGCACCGGTCTTCACAAAAATCCAAGAAATCACTGCCAGTGAACGTAGAACCCAAATCGGTGATGATGCTGTTTGGCAGACCGAACGTATGAATTATATCGTCAAAGAGCTCTGCTGCTTTCTTCGTTGTAGATGTGACAGTGGCTTGTACTCGATCCACTTGGAGAACTTGTCAATGGCGACATAAACATATTTGAATCCATCCGGGGCGGTCTTGAAAGGCCCAATCATATCCAGTCCCCAGCATGCAAATGGCCAGGAGGCTGGGATCGTCTGTAGAGCCTATGTTGGAACATGGATTTGCTTAGCAAAAAATTGGCACCCCTCGCGCCGTCGAACTAGTGCTTCCTCTTCTGCAACGGAGGAGGGCCAGTAGAAACCTGCTCGGAAAGCCTTGCCGACTAGATTCCTAGAGGCTGTATGGTTGCCACATGATCCAGCATGAATCTCAAGAAGTAATTTCTCTCCTTCTTCTTGAGATATGCACTTCTGCAACAACTCCTCCTTCGCATCCTTCCACATCAGCTTGCCATCAACTAGCACATAGTGCTTGCTATGTCGGATAAGGCGCTCCGTCTCAGTCTTGTCGGTCGGGACTTCAGCGGTGGTTAGGTACCTGATGAATTGCTCCCTCCAATCGCCGCTGGGTGTAGGGACCGCCAAGACTAACTGCTCGAACGGGGGCGCTTCTTCAACCTCCTGCTCCGGCTTGATAGATGGTGTCCTGAGGTCCTGGACGAAGACTCCTGCTGGAACTTGAGCTCTGGTCAACCCTATCTTAGATAGGCGGTCGGCCACCTCATTCTCATCACGGACGACATGATGAAACTCGAGACCGTAGAATTTTCCTTCGAGCTTCCTAATTTCGACGCAATAAGTATCCATCTTCTCGCTAGTGCAGGACCAATCCTTGTTGACCTGGTTGATTACTAAAGCTAAGTCGTCGTACACCATTAGGCGTTTAACGCCAAGGGAAACGGCGATGCGAAGACCGTGAGGCGCCGCCTCATATTCAGCAGCGTTGTTGGAGGCCGGGAAGTGGATCCGCAGGACATAGCAGAGCTCATCCCCGGATGGAGTAATGAATGACACGCCTGCCCCGGCACCATCAATGTTGAGGGCACCATCGAACTACGTCGTCCAGTGCTCGGGACGATCAACCGGGATAGGTTCTTGCATCTCGGTCCACTCAGCGATGAAATCTGCAAGCACCTGTGACTTGATAGTATGTCGACCCCTGAAATCAATAAAGTATGTGTCGAGCTCTACCACCCACTTGATAATGCGTCCATTAGCTTCCTTATTGCGGAGAATATCGCCGAGCGGGAACTCAGTGATCATAGCTATCTTGTATGTCTCAAAATAGTGGCGAAGCTTACGGGATGTAATCAAGATGGCATACAAGAGTTTCTGGACTTGAGGATACCGAGTCTTAGACTCGTTCAAGACTTCGCTGATGAAGTAAACTGGGCACTGAACTTTATATGCATGTATGGGCTCTTCCCGCCCAACGACGATGGTTGTGCTAACGACACGGGTAATTGCGGCGATATAGATCAGTAATGTCTTATCGGCCTGTGGTGCTGTCATAATAAGAGGGGTCGTCAAGAAGAGCTTAAGCTCGGCGAAGGCCTTATCGGCCTCCTCTGTCCAGGTGAAACGCTCCTTTGCTTTAAGCAACTTGAAGAAAGGGAGACCTTTTTCGCCTAGACGTGATATGAAACGGCTTGAAGCCGCCATACACCCTGTTAGTTTCTGACATCCTTGACACAGGTCGGCCGCCTCATGTTGGAGACTACCGATACCTTCTTGGGGTTGGCTTCAATGCCACGGCAGCTAACGATAAATCCTAAGAGGATACCAGACGGACACCGAAGATACACTTAGTGGGATTCAGTTTCCATCGGTATTCTCTTTGGCTCTTGAACGTTTCGTCGAGGTCGGCGATGAGATTATCGGCAGTCTTAGACTTAACCACTACATCGTCGACATAGGCCTCAACGTTGCGCCCGATCCGATTGGCGAGGCAATGCTGGATGGCCCTCTGATTGGTAGTGCCTGCATTTTTAAGTTCGAAGGACATGGTGGTGTAGCAGTAGGCACCAAACGGCATGATGAAAGAAGTCTTAATCTGGTCGTCGTCCTTTAAGGAGATTTGATGGTAACCAGAATAGCAATCGAGGAAAGATAGGAGTTCGCAGCCGGCGGTAGAGTCTGCAACCTCGTCAATACAAGGCAGGCCGAAGGGGTCTTTAGGGCAGTGTTTGTTGAGATCGGTGTAATCAACGCACATCTTCCATCCTTTATTATTCTTTTGTACAAGTACTGGATTAGCCAACCACTCAAGATGATACACATCTTTGATAAAACCGGCTGCTAGGAGCCATGTTATTTCTATCCTAATAGCCTCCTTTTTGTCCTGCGCGAAGGAAAATTCTACGGTCTCGAGTTTCATCATGTCGTCCGTGATGAGAATGAGGTGGCCGACCGCCTATCTAAGATAGGGTTGACCAGAGCTCAAGTTCCAGCAGGAGTCTTCGTCCAGGACCTCAGGACACCATCTATCAAGCCGGAGCAGGAGGTTGAAGAAGCGCCCCCGTTCGAGCAGTTAGTCTTGGCGGTCCCTACACCCAGCGGCGATTGGAGGGAGCAATTCATCAGGTACCTAACCACCGCTGAAGTCCCGACCGACAAGACTGAGACGGAGCGCCTTATCCGACATAGCAAGCACTATGTGCTAGTTGATGGCAAGCTGATGTGGAAGGATGCGAAGGAGGAGTTGTTGCAGAAGTGCATATCTCAAGAAGAAGGAGAGAAATTACTTCTTGAGATTCATGCTGGATCATGTGGCAACCATACAGCCTCTAGGAATCTAGTCGGCAAGGCTTTCCGAGCAGGTTTCTACTGGCCCTCCTCCGTTGCAGAAGAGGAAGCACTAGTTCGACGGCGCGAGGGGTGCCAATTTTTTGCTAAGCAAATCCATGTTCCAACATAGGCTCTACAGACGATCCCAGCCTCCTGGCCATTTGCATGCTGGGGACTGGATATGATTGGGCCTTTCAAGACCGCCCCGGATGGATTCAAATATGTTTATGTCGCCATTGACAAGTTCTCCAAGTGGATCGAGTACAAGCCACTGTCACATCTACAACGAAGAAAGCAGCAGAGCTCTTTGACGATATAATTCATACGTTCGGTCTGCCAAACAGCATCATCACCGATTTGGGTTCTACGTTCACTGGCAGTGATTTCTTGGATTTTTGTGAAGACCGGTGCATCTCCGTCAAGTATGTCTCCGTCGCCCACCCTAGAGCTAATGGCCAGGTCGAACGGGCTAACGACATGATATTAAATGCCCTCCTCGGCCCATGCATACTTTTGTGTGCCGAGGAGATGTACTGGAGGTGGTGGAGGAGGATGACGTCAGCGAGCAGGTGAAAAGGCTCCGAACCGCCCATTCATCAGTGTTGAGCGAGATACAAGTAAGTCGAGCGGCGTTGTCATTTGTTACTATGAAGTTTAGACCTGAATTATCGTTGCTGCAGGAGGTACTGAAGACATCTGAGCACCGCGCTCGCCTTCTGGAGCGGGCTGCCCCAGCCCTCGCCGAGAATAAGAGGCTGCGGGAGTCGGTGGAGGCGCTGGAGAAGAGTTTGGAAGGAGCCCATGAAGACAAGGAGAAGCTACAGTCACGCGTATTGCAGCTGGAATCCGAAAATTGGGCGAAGACCGAGCAGCTGGACATGGTTGTTGCCCAAAAGAATGGTAAGGCCTCAGGCCTTGCGGCATAATGCCTTGCTGGTGCCGTAGGTTGGGCTAATGGTACTCTTTGTTCATGCAGAGCTGGAAATCGAGCTACTCCTAGCACGCGAGGCGATGGCGAAGCTGGAAACCAAGTTGCTCCCAGCACGCGAGGTGACGGCGAAGCTGGAAACCGAGC
The DNA here is from genome assembly GCA_030439765.1 of Tripidium arundinaceum. NCBI lineage: Eukaryota > Viridiplantae > Streptophyta > Magnoliopsida > Poales > Poaceae > Tripidium > Tripidium arundinaceum. Next base: position 7,140 of record JAHUYU010001258.1, on the reverse strand, counting down.
TGCTCCTAGCACGCGAGGCGACGGCAAAGCTAGAGGAGGAGAAGAATGAGACGCGAACAGCGGCGAGAAATCTTGCCGAGGAGCTTGAATGTATGTACTGCATGAGAATAATGCATCTCTTCGTCGTGGTAAGCGTGTTTAACACGATTACTGTTGTTATTCGCAGTGATCCACACCAACTCACAGGCGCAGTGGTGTGACTTCGAGTTACGGCTGCAGGCCAAGCAGGACAAGATCAATGCAATAGTCGCAGGGATAAAGCTTGTTCTTGACTACATCAACCCGGAGCCAGCCACGCCTAAAGCCTACGATCTCGATGTCAGGCCTCCTCGGTCGGACGCTTTCATGGAGAGGTGCAAGGTCACGGTGACTCATTTCAAGGAGTTTACACGCGGCGCCACCTGCTCGGCCGCTGGACACGCGCTGGCGGTAGTCCGATCACTCTACCCTTCAGTAAAGCTGGAGGTGGTCGGTCGGGGTTACGCCCGAGGGGTGAGCGATGATCAAGTCATAGCGCTCGAAGACGAAGCGGAGGAACTGGCAATCAAGCTTGCCGATGACCGGGATCTGTTCGGCGAGAGAAGAAAATAGAATATAATAGATTAAGGTGAATTTATCAGATGATCTTATATCTCGCCTGATGGTTGTAATTAAACATTATGTTTGTTGTGTCGTGTTCATATTTTTATAACACGAATTAGGCCCTGACAGTTGGTTCTTTATTGCATCACCATCCCCAGCTATCCTATACCCCATGACGCAGAGCGCTACTGCCCATACACATTTAAGAATACAGGCATCACCGAGGAGCCGTTGCTGACCGCCCATGACGCAGAGCGCTACTGCCCATACACGTTTAGGTGCAAAATCGAGAATAGGGCCGCTTTTGGATAACACAAATGAGAACGTCGCTGGTCGGCAAATTAATGGCGAATATCTTAAAGATATTAAACATGGAGAAAAAACAAACAAATGGAGAGACAATGAAAGAAGAACTTCATTAAATGCTTATATATAAAAGGGTACATATCTTTGTTTGCAACGTTTCAAGGATAGAAACGTCTAAGGTGCTCGATGTGCCTGGAGTTGGGGATGTTCACTCCCTCCGCGTTGCATAGCCTATAAGATCCTGGTCGGGTTACTGTTTTGACGATGTAGGGACCCTCCCAAGGAGACGAAAGCTTGTGCATCCCGACGGTGTTCTGCTTCTTTTGGAGTACTAGATCACCGACCGTAAAGGATCGCTCCTGGATGTTACGATTGTAGTACATTCGAAGTCCTTGCAAATACTTGGTGGTCTGAACACACGTGATCAAGCGCTCTTCTTCTAGGCGATCAACATCTTCTAGCCGGTGCTGGTCAGACTTCTCTTCATTGAAGTTCTCCACCCTGGGCACTCGGAAGGCGACATCTGCAGGCAACACAGCTTCCGAGCCGTACCCCAGGAAGTAAGGCCAGGCATCAGTGTTGCGACTGGGCTGGGTCCGTAGCCCCTAGACCACAGACGGCAACTCCGTGAGCCATCTACCCGGGTGTTTCTCCTCCTTCTCGTAGAGTCTCTTCTTGAGGGCATTTAATATCATGTCGTTAGCCCGTTCGACCTGGCCATTAGCTCTAGGGTGGGCGACGGAGACATACTTGACGGAGATGCACCGGTCTTCACAAAAATCCAAGAAATCACTGCCAGTGAACGTAGAACCCAAATCGGTGATGATGCTGTTTGGCAGACCGAACGTATGAATTATATCGTCAAAGAGCTCTGCTGCTTTCTTCGTTGTAGATGTGACAGTGGCTTGTACTCGATCCACTTGGAGAACTTGTCAATGGCGACATAAACATATTTGAATCCATCCGGGGCGGTCTTGAAAGGCCCAATCATATCCAGTCCCCAGCATGCAAATGGCCAGGAGGCTGGGATCGTCTGTAGAGCCTATGTTGGAACATGGATTTGCTTAGCAAAAAATTGGCACCCCTCGCGCCGTCGAACTAGTGCTTCCTCTTCTGCAACGGAGGAGGGCCAGTAGAAACCTGCTCGGAAAGCCTTGCCGACTAGATTCCTAGAGGCTGTATGGTTGCCACATGATCCAGCATGAATCTCAAGAAGTAATTTCTCTCCTTCTTCTTGAGATATGCACTTCTGCAACAACTCCTCCTTCGCATCCTTCCACATCAGCTTGCCATCAACTAGCACATAGTGCTTGCTATGTCGGATAAGGCGCTCCGTCTCAGTCTTGTCGGTCGGGACTTCAGCGGTGGTTAGGTACCTGATGAATTGCTCCCTCCAATCGCCGCTGGGTGTAGGGACCGCCAAGACTAACTGCTCGAACGGGGGCGCTTCTTCAACCTCCTGCTCCGGCTTGATAGATGGTGTCCTGAGGTCCTGGACGAAGACTCCTGCTGGAACTTGAGCTCTGGTCAACCCTATCTTAGATAGGCGGTCGGCCACCTCATTCTCATCACGGACGACATGATGAAACTCGAGACCGTAGAATTTTCCTTCGAGCTTCCTAATTTCGACGCAATAAGTATCCATCTTCTCGCTAGTGCAGGACCAATCCTTGTTGACCTGGTTGATTACTAAAGCTAAGTCGTCGTACACCATTAGGCGTTTAACGCCAAGGGAAACGGCGATGCGAAGACCGTGAGGCGCCGCCTCATATTCAGCAGCGTTGTTGGAGGCCGGGAAGTGGATCCGCAGGACATAGCAGAGCTCATCCCCGGATGGAGTAATGAATGACACGCCTGCCCCGGCACCATCAATGTTGAGGGCACCATCGAACTACGTCGTCCAGTGCTCGGGACGATCAACCGGGATAGGTTCTTGCATCTCGGTCCACTCAGCGATGAAATCTGCAAGCACCTGTGACTTGATAGTATGTCGACCCCTGAAATCAATAAAGTATGTGTCGAGCTCTACCACCCACTTGATAATGCGTCCATTAGCTTCCTTATTGCGGAGAATATCGCCGAGCGGGAACTCAGTGATCATAGCTATCTTGTATGTCTCAAAATAGTGGCGAAGCTTACGGGATGTAATCAAGATGGCATACAAGAGTTTCTGGACTTGAGGATACCGAGTCTTAGACTCGTTCAAGACTTCGCTGATGAAGTAAACTGGGCACTGAACTTTATATGCATGTATGGGCTCTTCCCGCCCAACGACGATGGTTGTGCTAACGACACGGGTAATTGCGGCGATATAGATCAGTAATGTCTTATCGGCCTGTGGTGCTGTCATAATAAGAGGGGTCGTCAAGAAGAGCTTAAGCTCGGCGAAGGCCTTATCGGCCTCCTCTGTCCAGGTGAAACGCTCCTTTGCTTTAAGCAACTTGAAGAAAGGGAGACCTTTTTCGCCTAGACGTGATATGAAACGGCTTGAAGCCGCCATACACCCTGTTAGTTTCTGACATCCTTGACACAGGTCGGCCGCCTCATGTTGGAGACTACCGATACCTTCTTGGGGTTGGCTTCAATGCCACGGCAGCTAACGATAAATCCTAAGAGGATACCAGACGGACACCGAAGATACACTTAGTGGGATTCAGTTTCCATCGGTATTCTCTTTGGCTCTTGAACGTTTCGTCGAGGTCGGCGATGAGATTATCGGCAGTCTTAGACTTAACCACTACATCGTCGACATAGGCCTCAACGTTGCGCCCGATCCGATTGGCGAGGCAATGCTGGATGGCCCTCTGATTGGTAGTGCCTGCATTTTTAAGTTCGAAGGACATGGTGGTGTAGCAGTAGGCACCAAACGGCATGATGAAAGAAGTCTTAATCTGGTCGTCGTCCTTTAAGGAGATTTGATGGTAACCAGAATAGCAATCGAGGAAAGATAGGAGTTCGCAGCCGGCGGTAGAGTCTGCAACCTCGTCAATACAAGGCAGGCCGAAGGGGTCTTTAGGGCAGTGTTTGTTGAGATCGGTGTAATCAACGCACATCTTCCATCCTTTATTATTCTTTTGTACAAGTACTGGATTAGCCAACCACTCAAGATGATACACATCTTTGATAAAACCGGCTGCTAGGAGCCATGTTATTTCTATCCTAATAGCCTCCTTTTTGTCCTGCGCGAATTGTCGGAGCTTCAGCTTGATCGTCTTGGCGATCGGCGAGACGTTTAAGGAGTGCTCGATCAACTCCCATGGTACCCCAGACATGTCCACAGGCTTCCATGCAAACACATCTGTATTGGCACGTAGGAAGTTGATGAGTGCGCTTTCCTATTTGGGATCAAGGTTGGCCCTGATCCTGGCGGTCTTGTTCTTATCGCTAGTGCCGAGGTCCACCTCCTTGGTCTCCTTGGCCTTGGTAGCTGCTCGGGGTGCCTCCATCATCGGGATCTTCTACTCCTCTGTGGGTAGGGTCTTGGATGTGGCAAGATAGCTCTCCATGCGTGCAGAGAGATCAAGCGCCTCGGCGAGCGCAAGGCTTCTGTTTCACACTCGTAGGCGACGGCGATGTTGGCCCGCAGGGTCAGGATTCCTTGGGGCGTCAGCATCTTCAGAATCAAATACGCATAGTGTGGTATGGCCATGAACTTAGCTAGGGCCGGTTGGCCAAGGATGGCATGGTAAGTGGTGTTGAAGTTTGCCACCAAGAAACTAAGGTACTCAGTACGGTAATTCTCAATGGTGCCGTATTGGACGGGCAATGTGATCTCGCCCAAAGGCTGGGATGCTCTGCCAGGCATGATCCCCCAAAATGGAGAGTCGACGGGGGTGAGGTCTTCCTTTGAGAGGTCTAACTCAGTTAGGGCTCCGGCGAAAAGTATGTTGAGGGCGCTCCCGCCGTCGATGAGGACCTTCCTGAACTGCACCTTCTGGATGATGGTGTCTAGCACTAGCAGGAGCCGCCCTGGATAGGGGATGTCCAACCACTGATCGGCCCTGCTGAAGGTGATGGGGTGCTCTGACCAGTTGAGATACCTGGGATCGGCGACAGTGTCGTTGTTGGTGACCGATAGGACCTGGCAAGCGGTGAGGTTCTGCTTTCGCTTCTTCTAAGAGGCTACCGCTCCTCCGAAGATTGTCCCGATGATCTTGCTCGCATCTTGGAAGGTGTTGCCGGCATCCTTAGGGCGCTTGGGATTCTTGGGATCGTCGTCCTTGTCGTGTTTCTTTGACCTCTTGTTGTCCTCCTCGCGGAAGGCCTTGGCCAAACCGTAGCATGCCGCAAGGTATGGTTGCTTCTCTTATGTATAAGGCATGGGCCGTCGAGGATCCTCTCATACTCATCATCATAGGTGCGCTTAGCGCGTGGCTGCTCAACCGAAGCGATGACATTATCTGGTCGTCGACGACGAAACTGCCTGGCCCTGGAGCTCTCCGGCCTATCATCATAGCAGTGGTCGTGGTCGTCATGGCACCATTCTTCGCGGCGATCATCATTGCGACATGGCTGACGATCGGAACGAGAGATCCGAGCAATGTCGTCCCTATGGCGCTTGTCGGCCTCTTCAGCGTCGGCGTACTGGTTGGCCGCCTGCAGCATCTCGCCGATTGATCGCGGCGGCTTGCGATGGAACTTGGAGTACAACTCAGGATGGTGATGGAGCCCATGGATGAACGCGGAGATGGCATCGCCCTCGCCAATGTTGGGGATGGAGTTCCTCGTTTCCGAGAAACGCCTGATGTAGCCGCGCAGGGATTCGCCAGTCCGCTGATGGAGCCTTTCCAGATCATGCTTCATGCCCGGTCGGACACACATGGCCATGTAGTTCTCAATGAACATCCTCTTGAGATCATCCCAAGATCCAGCAGTATCTGGCCCCAGACTCGTGAGCCAATTCATCGTCGAGGGAGCGAGCATGATTGGCAAATAATTTGCCATCACATCGCTGTTTCCTTCGGCAGCGCGTACGACAATGGTGTAAAGCTGCAGCCACTGCTCAGGATTGACCTTGCCATCATAGGGTTCAACCCCAGAGATCTTGAAGCCTGCCGGCCATTGGACAACTTGTAGCCTCGCTGTGAAGGGGCGAGGTCCCTCGGGATCACCGGTAGCAGGTAAGGGAACGGCGACTGGAGGGAGATCGGCATCAAGATTACCAAATTCCTCATTGTACTGCGAAGCAATCTTGTGTGGCATCCTGGTAGATGGCCGCCACATTGGTCGGCCCAAAGGGATGGGCTACCGTCATGCTCTCCATTGGGGCTTCCTGATCAGCCTTAGGCAGATCAGATTTGGGAAGTGGTCAGGACGAACTGTGCACCCCTCTAGAGTAGCAGTGATCACCAAGTCTTCATCTTGCCACCTTGGACGGCTTGAAGGAATGCGGCGCTTGACGAGAGCCGCCTGGTGGTTCTTGCTTCCGGCAGATTGATCTAAGACGGACTCCACCAGTGACAAGCAATCGACTTAGCCTTTGCTGACATGATCGATGGAGACGATCAAATCGTCCTGATTGATGGGCTTCCTTGGCCGACGAGGCACCAGACGGCGAGCCTTCAGCGAGGAAGATGACCCCGGAAGAGGTTCCGAGATTGGATCTGCTAATGCAGGTGTTGTCGCGGTCAGCACAGGATTATCCTGCACTGTCTCCACGATCTCCCCTTCGCCATTGGCGTTTGTGACCCAGGAGATGGAGCTGACCATGAAGGACTAGCCCGGCTTGGGGGAGAACAGGGAGCTTGGAACACGCACCATCTGGTTTGCCATGAGAGCAGCATGCACACCCCTACCTGGCACGCCAACTGTCGACGGGATATCGTCAATAGTCCACCGAGGGGTATTCCCACGATGGTAGATTGTGTAGTAAAGGTGCGTGTGAACAGGAACTAGATGGCAACAGAGACACAAGATTTAGACAGGTTCAGGCCATCAATATGACGTAATATCCTACGTCATGTGTTCTGCTGGATTGTATGTGATGGAATAATGGGGCAATGAGATGAGTTTTGAGGGGGTCCCCTGCCCGCCTTATATAGATGGTGTAACACCCCAAGTGTTAGTCACCAATTAAGCAGTGGGTTGGACTTAAGCAAGACATGTCAAGTGATAATCATGACCCTTGGAGTGGAGCTCTTCCAGAAAGAGGACTCAACTTAAGTCTTTTGGAAGGAAAGGACACCACCCTTGTTCTCAAGTGACCCTTATCATTTATAAGCATGAGTAATGTTGAACATGCTTCTTTCATGT
>JAHUYU010001284.1:0-12809 GCA_030439765.1 Tripidium arundinaceum | reverse complement strand
TTGGTGTTTGTTCTTTGCCACCTCCGGTGATTGTGAGGGGTTTGTGCCTACCTCGGCGAAGCGCCAAAGGCAACATTAGTGTATTGCTCGTGTCATTGCAACCTTTTGCCATTTGGTAGGTTCTTGTGGTGCCTTTTGAGAGGCTCGGTGTGTGACCGATTAGCCACCGAACCACGTGGTGAAGAGGGACACAACGGGGACTAGCGTGCCGGCAAGCACGTGAACCTCGGGATAAATCTTCGTGTCATCACTTTCATATTGTGATTGATTGATCCCGGTGTTTGGTTATCTTGGTATTCATTGTTGATCATATTGGTTGGCTCAATACTTCGTCCCTCGGTGATACCCTCCTATCTCTCTTGTATTAATTTCTTAGTTATCTTTGCTAGCTAGTTAGCTTAGCTAGAGTAGTTCTCTTGTGTAGCTTGCTAGTTGTAGTTGTACTTAACTTCTCGGTTTGACTTGTGCGGTTGAGTGCAAATACTAGAATTGTGAATTGGATAGGTGGCTTGCAAACACCCATAGGCTAAGCAAAACTCGCATCTCGCTATTTGTTATATTGATAAACTTGTTTTAGCTTGTCGTTGTAGAAAATTTTAATAGGCTATTCACCCCCCCCCTCTAGCCATCAAGACCTTTCAGCTGGCCACGGGCGCACGCTGCGCGCAAGTGGGCCACGCCGGGAGAATGGTTTTTCCTGTTCTAGTGATTTAAGAAATGCCTTGGTAAATTAGTTTCGGAGTTAAACTTTGATAATTGATAGCGACTTGTGTAGTTGTCCAAAAATTATGAAACCACCTTAGTTGAGTCCCTAAATTCATGTTCTATCAGTTGGTGAATTCCATTTGTGCATTGCTGTGATGATGCTAGGTCTATTAAATCAATGCAAAAGACAACGAATATTAATGCACCTAATCTTGTAGGAATTTTTGTGGCAAATCTAGGATAGCTTTAGCCCTAAAAATTTTACAGTAGCTTAAGGGCAATGTGAGATGCTTACTGAAATTTTTGGTAGCACTTTGATAGCTTGCTAAGTGTGGTAGCTAAGTTCTCCTAGTTATGTTATATGTTGAATCGATAACAAAAGAAGATGATGCAATCTAATTGGTAGAAAACCTTTAGACCGGTTAGCTTTTGCTTAATAGAAGTAGTGGATAGCTTAGTATGTAAGCCATTAGAGTTAGCTAAATAGCTTAGTAGTTGTTGTTATTTAAGAGCTATTGTTGTCTCCTTATTAAATGTCGTATTATTATTTCATGCATGTAGATCACGAGGTAGTCGAGTACGTGGCCGCGGAGGAGCAGGACTACGAGGAGGTCGTCGAGGAGTACGAGGAGATCTTCATGCCGGAGGAGTTCCAGGAGCCGCTCATGACTGACACCTCTAACTTTGCACCTGCCCAAGGCAAGCCCCGGTGCATAACCCTTATTTTGCAAATCATTATATATATTTAAATGCTGTGCATTTACATTGCAGGAATTTTATGATACCCACATGCATATATATATCTACCCATGAGTCTTACTAGTACAGGATCGTGTAGCCACTTTGCGTAGGTTTATCGGTAACGTGAGTAACCTGTCGTTGCTCACAATAGATGATTATTACTATTATTATTACATTCATGATAAAATGATGGAAATGAATACCAAGATAACCAAACACCGGGATCAATCAATCACAATATGAAAGTGATGACACGAAGATTTATCCCGAGGTTCACGTGCTTGCCGGCACGCTAGTCCCCGTTGTGTCCCTCTTCACCACGTGGTTCGGTGGCTAATCGGTCACACACCGAGCCTCTCAAAAGGCACCACAAGAACCTACCAAATGGCAAAAGGTTGCAATGACACGAGCAATACACTAATGTTGCCTTTGGCGCTTCGCCGAGGTAGGCACAAACCCCTCACAATCACCGGAGGTGGCAAAGAACAAACACCAACTCTTGCCAACGCCTCCAAGCTGCTCCAAGCCGTCTAGGTGGCGGCAACCACCAAGAGAAACAAGAATCCCGCAGCAAATCAACCACCAAGTGCCAACTAGATGCTATCTCACAATGCAAATGCACTTGGATCACTCAATCTCACTTCGAATATGCAAAGAAGCAAGAGAGATGAGTGGGAGGGGAGTTGCTTAGCTCAAAGTGCTCACAAGTATGTCAAATGTTCGAGAGAGAGAGCCTTGAGCCGACCAACGAGTATTTATAGACGTACCCCTTTGAATATAGCCGTTAGAAACTTAAACAGCCGAAAACGGGGTGACCGGACGCGCTGGTCCAACTGACCGGACGCGCCGGTCGCCCAACGGCTAACACGTGAAACACTGACCGGACGCGCTGGTCCAAACGACCGGGACGCGCTGGTCGCCCAACGGCTAACTGCGAAGCAACGACCGGACGCGCTGGTCCAACTGACCGGACGCGCCGGGAACGACCGGACGCGCTGGTCCCGTGTAGGACCGGACGCGCTGGTCGCCTGAGCAGCGCTCAACGAAACAGTGACCGGACGCGCTTAAGAAGATGACCGGACGCGACAGTGCCAGCGTCCGGTGAGAGTCCAGTAAGCTCCCTGGACGACCGGACGCGTCCGATCATCAGTGACCGGACGCGCCTCGCGTCCGATCATCGAACTGAAAAAACGCGCAGACACTGAACACTGACCGGACGCGTCCGGTCCTGCAAGGACCGCGTCCGGTGCAGCGTCCGGTCACCTCTGTGACCTCCGTTCGCCTCTGTTTCTTTTTGGACTTCCGGCGTAGTGAAAAATAGGCATTTCAACTTGTCAAAAACGCCTGAATCCCGCGCTCGCAAGCTCGGCGGGAGGGAGAGAGAGACCCAAACCCTCTCTACCGCTTAAACTTCACCGCCATCGCAAACGTGCTAACACCACCAAGTGATCTCAACATATGTGAGTGTGTTAGCATTTTCACAATCATTTTTCGAGGCGATATTAGTTCTATCCAAATGCATATGATCATGAAATGCACATCTAGAGGCACTTAGGAGTTCAATAGCCGCGTCATTCCCCTCTTTATAGTACGGCTATCTATCCTATAATGTAACCACACCCACTAGGTGTCTTGGTTACTAAAACACAACCCTTAAGCATATACCTTTGCCTTGATCATGTAGGGTTGCGTCCAAATCCAAGTGTGGCCATCATGATCACCATGTCCATCTTGCCACCAACCTTGGAATGTACTAATCCTCATATGCTACATACAACTTAGGCATAGGATTAGTACTTAGGTATTGTCACTAATTACCAACACCAAACATAGGACTTTCAATCTCCCCCTTGTTGGTAATTGGTGACAAACCTTTCACAAAGATATTATGATAAAATTTTGATTGAACCCATGTCACATTGTCCAAGTATATTACCATGTGTAAGAATTATGGACATGTGATCATGAATTCAAATTGATAGCAATGGCTCCCCCTACATGTATGCTATATGTTTGGATTTTGGAAGCATATATGTTATATAGGAAAAAATTAGGAGCATTGTCTACCAATAGGTGCTAAGTGTTTAAGATTATAGACCTTTGAAGCGTGATACCATCGGAGTTGCGATAAAACACCATCTTAGCACCTTGTGTAGTTAGATTCCACTTGGAAAAGCACAAATATAACTAGAAACCTCGTGAGATCAACATTATAAGCAAGGTTCTAGTACCACTTTGAAAAACATGAAGCAACAAAAATCTAACTACTTCCTATTCATGCTAGTATCACAATGCATCATTCAAATTATACTAGCAAGTCATCACACAAGCAATGTATCGGAGAAAACAAAATGCATAACTATGCATCATACATATGAAGTGCACATAGAAATGCAACATTCATGTTTAAAGAGCTTGCTCCCCCTACTTGTGTGCTCAAAATTTTAGTTGATCCCATTCTTTTATCAATTCTCCCCTTTTAGAATCTATCTTGTGAACAACATTTTTCTCCCCCACAACATTGTCTTCCCCTTTGAGTTCTATCTTTGTGAACAATATTTTCTCCCCCTTTGGCACCAATTGACCACAAGGGGCAAACTATAGATAGATTATCATGTTGAAATATGGGGTGAGGATCAAGTTTATGATTCAACCTAGATTGCTTGCATAAATAAAATACTTCGGTTTGATCCAAGGGCAAGCTTCTTCACACCTCACTAGAAGGGTTATCATGCACCATGTTGAAGCAAATATTTAGACAAGTGTTCTAGATTAAATACTTAGGATCACAAGCTACTTAAACAAGTTATATGCTACCACTAGATCATACAAGTCATGGAAACAATAGTGGCACCATATAAACTTCAAATTTATTTTAATTTTCATGAATGATCCTAGAACATAAGAAATCATGACTAGATGCACTAAACAAGTCCTTAGCATAGAATGTATGACATGTCAACCAATTGTACCTTGGGGCTCGAAGGAGAGGCATGTCATATATGGGGTGCATCAACTCATGTTGGAGAAGTCAAGTATGTTCAACTCATTCTTTAGCTTGTGAAATCTCTTCTCATCAAGTGGCTTGGTGAATAGATCGGCTAATTGATCTTCGGTGCCCACACTCTCAATGGCAATGTCACCCTTTTGTTGATGATCTCTAATAAAATGATGACGAACATCAATATGCTTTGTTCTTTGATGTTGAATCGGAAGTAGTTAGATTTTTGTTGCTTCATGTTTTTCAAAGTGGTACTAGAACCTTGCTTATAATGTTGATCTCACGAGGTTTCTAGTTATATTTGTGCTTTTCCAAGTGGAATCTAACTACACAAGGTGCTAAGATGGTGTTTTATCGCAACTCCGATGGTATCACGCTTCAAAGGTCTATAATCTTAAACACTTAGCACCTATTGGTAGACAATGCTCCTAATTTTTCCTATATAACATATATGCTTCCAAAATCCAAACATATAGCATACATGTAGGGGGAGCCATTGCTATCAATTTGAATTCATGATCACATGTCCATAATTCTTACACATGGTAATATACTTGGACAATGTGACATGGGTTCAATCAAAATTTTATCATAATATCTTTGTGAAAGGTTTGTCACCAATTACCAACAAGGGGGAGATTGAAAGTCCTATGTTTGGTGTTGGTAATTAGTGACAATACCTAAGTACTAATCCTATGCCTAAGTTGTATGTAGCATATGAGGATTAGTACATTCCAAGGTTGGTGGCAAGATGGACATGGTGATCATGATGGCCACACTTGGATTTGGACGCAACCCTACATGATCAAGGCAAAGGTATATGCTTAAGGTTGTGTTTTTAGTAACCAAGACACCTAGTGGGTGTGGTTACATTATAGGATAGATAGCCGTACTATAAAGAGGGGAATGACGCGGCTATTGAACTCCTAAGTGCCTCTAGATGTGCATTTCATGATCATATGCATTTGGATAGAACTAATATCGCCTCGAAAAATGATTGTGAAAATGCTAACACACTCACATATGTTGAGATCACTTGGTGGTGTTAGCACGTTTGCGATGGCGGTGAAGTTTAAGCGGTAGAGAGGGTTTGGGTCTCTCTCTCCCTCCCGCCGAGCTTGCGAGCGCGGGATTCAGGCGTTTTTGACAAGTTGAAATGCCTATTTTTCACTACGCCGGAAGTCCAAAAAGAAACAGAGGCGAACGGAGGTCACAGAGGTGACCGGACGCTGCACCGGACGCGGTCCTTGCAGGACCGGACGCGTCCGGTCAGTGTTCAGTGTCTGCGCGTTTTTCAGTTCGATGATCGGACGCGAGGCGCGTCCGGTCACTGATGATCGGACGCGTCCGGTCGTCCAGGGAGCTTACTGGACTCTCACCGGACGCTGGCACTGTCGCGTCCGGTCATCTTCTTAAGCGCGTCCGGTCACTGTTTCGTTGAGCGCTGCTCAGGCGACCAGCGCGTCCGGTCCTACACGGGACCAGCGCGTCCGGTCGTTCCCGGCGCGTCCGGTCAGTTGGACCAGCGCGTCCGGTCGTTGCTTCGCAGTTAGCCGTTGGGCGACCAGCGCGTCCGGTCGTTTGGACCAGCGCGTCCGGTCAGTGTTTCACGTGTTAGCCGTTGGGCGACCGGCGCGTCCGGTCAGTTGGACCAGCGCGTCCGGTCACCCCGTTTTCGGCTGTTTAAGTTTCTAACGGCTATATTCAAAGGGGTACGTCTATAAATACTCGTTGGTCGGCTCAAGGCTCTCTCTCTCGAACATTTGACATACTTGTGAGCACTTTGAGCTAAGCAACTCCCCTCCCACTCATCTCTCTTGCTTCTTTGCATATTCGAAGTGAGATTGAGTGATCCAAGTGCATTTGCATTGTGAGATAGCATCTAGTTGGCACTTGGTGGTTGATTTGCTGCGGGATTCTTGTTTCTCTTGGTGGTTGCCGCCACCTAGACGGCTTGGAGCAGCTTGGAGGCGTTGGCAAGAGTTGGTGTTTGTTCTTTGCCACCTCGGTGATTGTGAGGGGTTTGTGCCTACCTCGGCGAAGCGCCAAAGGCAACATTAGTGTATTGCTCGTGTCATTGCAACCTTTTGCCATTTGGTAGGTTCTTGTGGTGCCTTTTGAGAGGCTCGGTGTGTGACCGATTAGCCACCGAACCACGTGGTGAAGAGGGACACAACGGGGACTAGCGTGCCGGCAAGCACGTGAACCTCGGGATAAATCTTCGTGTCATCACTTTCATATTGTGATTGATTGATCCCGGTGTTTGGTTATCTTGGTATTCATTTCCATCATTTATCATGAATGTAATAATAATAGTAATAATCATCTATTGTGAGCAACGACAGGTTACTCACGTTACCGATAAACCTACGCAAAGTGGCTACACGATCCTGTACTAGTAAGACTCATGGGTAGATATATATATGCATGTGGGTATCATAAAATTCCTGCAATGTAAATGCACAGCATTTAAATATATATAATGATTTGCAAAATAAGGGTTATGCACCGGGGCTTGCCTTGGGCAGGTGCAAAGTTAGAGGTGTCAGTCATGAGCGGCTCCTGGAACTCCTCCGGCATGAAGATCTCCTCGTACTCCTCGACGACCTCCTCGTAGTCCTGCTCCTCCGCGGCCACGTACTCGACTACCTCGTGATCTACATGCATGAAATAATAATACGACATTTAATAAGGAGACAACAATAGCTCTTAAAATAACAACAACTACTAAGCTATTTAGCTAACTCTAATGGCTTACATACTAAGCTATCCACTACTTCTATTAAGCAAAAGCTAACCGGTCTAAAGGTTTTCTACCAATTAGATTGCATCATCTTCTTTGTTATCGATTCAACATATAACATAACTAGGAGAACTTAGCTACCACACTTAGCAAGCTATCAAAGTGCTACCAAAAATTTCAGTAAGCATCTCACATTGCCCTTAAGCTACTGTAAAATTTTTAGGGCTAAAGCTATCCTAGATTTGCCACAAAAATTCCTACAAGATTAGGTGCATTAATATTCGTTGTCTTTTGCATTGATTTAATAGACCTAGCATCATCACAGCAATGCACAAATGGAATTCACCAACTGATAGAACATGAATTTAGGGACTCAACTAAGGTGGTTTCATAATTTTTGGACAACTACACAAGTCGCTATCAATTATCAAAGTTTAACTCCGAAACTAATTTACCAAGCCACTTGATGAGAAGAGATTTCACAAGCTAAAGAATGAGTTGAACATACTTGACTTCTCCAACATGAGTTGATGCACCCCATATATGACATGCCTCTCCTTCGAGCCCCAAGGTACAATTGGTTGACATGTCATACATTCTATGCTAAGGACTTGTTTAGTGCATCTAGTCATGATTTCTTATGTTCTAGGATCATTCATGAAAATTAAAATAAATTTGAAGTTTATATGGTGCCACTATTGTTTCCATGACTTGTATGATCTAGTGGTAGCATATAACTTGTTTAAGTAGCTTGTGATCCTAAGTATTTAATCTAGAACACTTGTCTAAATATTTGCTTCAACATGGTGCATGATAACCCTTCTAGTGAGGTGTGAAGAAGCTTGCCCTTGATCAAAACCGAAGTATTTTATTTATGCAAGCAATCTAGGTTGAATCATAAACTTGATCCTCACCCCATATTTCAACATGATAATCTATCTATAGTTTGCCCCTTGTGGTCAATTGGTGCCAAAGGGGGAGAAAATATTGTTCACAAAGATAGAACTCAAAGGGGAAGACAATGTTGTGGGGGAGAAAAATGTTGTTCACAAGATAGATTCTAAAAGGGGAGAATTGATAAAAGAATGGGATCAACTAAAATTTTGAGCACACAAGTAGGGGGAGCAAGCTCTTTAAACATGAATGTTGCATTTCTATGTGCACTTCATATGTATGATGCATAGTTATGCATTTTGTTTTCTCCGATACATTGCTTGTGTGATGACTTGCTAGTATAATTTGAATGATGCATTGTGATACTAGCATGAATAGGAAGTAGTTAGATTTTTGTTGCTTCATGTTTTTCAAAGTGGTACTAGAACCTTGCTTATAATGTTGATCTCACGAGGTTTCTAGTTATATTTGTGCTTTTCCAAGTGGAATCTAACTACACAAGGTGCTAAGATGGTGTTTTATCGCAACTCCGATGGTATCACACTTCAAAGGTCTATAATCTTAAACACTTAGCACCTATTGGTAGACAATGCTCCTAATCTTTCCTATCTAACATGTATGCTTCCAAAATCCAAACATATAGCATACATGTAGGGGGAGCCATTGCTATCAATTTGAATTCATGATCACATGTCCATAATTCTTACACATGGTAATATACTTGGACAATGTGACATGGGTTCAATCAAAATTTTATTATAACATCTTTGTGAAAGGGTTGTCACCAATTACCAACAAGGGGGAGATTGAAAGTCCTATGTTTGGTGTTGGTAATTAGTGACAATGCCTAAGTTCTAATCCTATGCCTAAGTTGTATGTAGCATATGAGGATTAGTACATTCCAAGGTTGGTGGCAAGATGGACATGGTGATCATGATGGCCACACTTGGATTTGGACGCAACCCTACGTGATCAAGGCAAAGGTATATGCTTAAGGGTTGTGTTTTAGTAACCAAGACACCTAGTGGGTGTGGTTACATTATAGGATAGATAGCCGTACTATAAAGAGGGGAATGACGCGGCTATTGAACTCCTAAGTGCCTCTAGATGTGCATTTCATGATCATATGCATTTGGATAGAACTAATATCGCCTCGAAAAATGATTGTGAAAATGCTAACACACTCACATATGTTGAGATCACTTGGTGGTGTTAGCACGTTTGCGATGGCGGTGAAGTTTAAGCGATAGAGAGGGTTTGGGTCTCTCTCTCCCTCCCGCCGAGCTTGCGAGCGCGGGATTCAGGCGTTTTTGACAAGTTGAAATGCCTATTTTTCACTACGCCGGAAGTCCAAAAAGAAACAGAGGCGAACGGAGGTCACAGAGGTGACCGGACGCTGCACCGGACGCTGCACCGGACGCGGTCCTTGCAGGACCGGACGCGTCCGATCAGTGTTCAGTGTCTGCGCGTTTTTCAGTTCAATGATCGGACGCGAGGCGCGTCCGGTCACTGATGATCGGACGCGTCCGGTCGTCCAGGGAGCTTACTGGACTCTCACCGGACGCTGGCACTGTCGCGTCCGGTCATCTTCTTAAGCGCGTCCGGTCACTGTTTCGTTGAGCGCTGCTCAGGCGACCAGCGCGTCCGATCCTACACGGGACCAGCGCGTCCGGTCGTTCCCGGCGCGTCCGGTCAGTTGGACCAGCGCGTCCGGTCGTTGCTTCGCAGTTAGCCGTTGGGCGACCAGCGCGTCCGGTCGTTTGGACCAGCGCGTCCGGTCAGTGTTTCACGTGTTAGCCGTTGGGCGACCAGCGCGTCCGGTCAGTTGGACCAGCGCGTCCGGTCACCCCGATTTCGGCTGTTTAAGTTTCTAACGGCTATATTCGAAGGGGTACGTCTATAAATACTCGTTGGCCGGCTCAAGGCTCTCTCTCTCGAACATTTGACATACTTGTGAGCACTTTGAGCTAAGCAACTCCCCTCCCACTCATCTCTCTTGCTTCTTTGCATATTCGAAGTGAGATTGAGTGATCCAAGTGCATTTGCATTGTGAGATAGCATCTAGTTGGCACTTGGTGGTTGATTTGCTGCGGGATTCTTGTTTCTCTTGGTGGTTGCCGCCACCTAGACGGCTTGGAGCAGCTTGGAGGCGTTGGCAAGAGTTGGTGTTTGTTCTTTGCCACCTCCGGTGATTGTGAGGGGTTTGTGCCTACCTCGGCGAAGCGCCAAAGGCAACATTAGTGTATTGCTCGTGTCATTGAAACCTTTTGCCATTTGGTAGGTTCTTGTGGCGCCTTTTGAGAGGCTCGGTGTGTGACCGATTAGCCACCGAACCACGTGGTGAAGAGGGACACAACGGGGACTAGCGTGCCGGCAAGCACGTGAACCTCGGGATAAATCTTCGTGTCATCACTTTCATATTGTGATTGATTGATCCCGGTGTTTGGTTATCTTGGTATTCATTGTTGATCATATTGGTTGGCTCAACACTTCGTCCCTCGGTGATACCCTCCTATCTCTCTTGTATTAATTTCTTAGTTATCTTTGCTAGCTAGTTAGCTTAGCTAGAGTAGTTCTCTTGTGCACTCATGCTGTTGCATTTAAATTTTTGAGATGAGTGGTTTGATCAAATTCAAATTTGGATTTGAAAATTCTTTGAAATTTGGCTTTGAAAAGTTTGAAAAAAAGAAAGGGAATTTTCCTCTTCGGGCCAAAACTTTCCCGCAGCCCACAGCGCGGCCCGCTTCCTCCTCCCGCGTTCGCTCCCGCATGGGCCGAGCCCAAGTCACGGCCCGACAGCCCGTCACCGCGCGCGCGCGCTCGCGTCCCGCAGTGGCCGCGTTCTTTCCGCCCTGAGCCGCTGACATGTGGGTCCCGATTGTCAGTGTCTCTTCTCACCTTTCCTTCTTCTTCCTCCGGCGTTTTCCATCGACGAACGCCGCCTTCCCTCTCTTCCCCGATCCGAATCGATTTCCAAATCTCCCTCCTTTCCATAACCGGAGATGCCCACGGGCTATAAAACGAGACCCTCACCTCTCCGCCCTCATCCCGTCTTATCGGTAGCCGCTTTGGTGCTCGGGAGCTAGGTCACCGCGAGCACGAGCTCCACCGTCCGCCCCTCCAAGCCGCACGCGCTCCTTGCTTCATCCCCGGCCACGATTCTGCCCTAGGTGAGTTCGCGTTCGAGTTGTCTACCCGCAGGTACTCTCCGTTCGCGTTTTCGTGCACCGTAGAGCGAGATAGGTTATTCCGGCCATGGCGCCGCCGCGGGAAGCTCACCGTCGGCCGATTCCGGCCGGAGCGCCGCCGGCTGAAAGGTCTTGATGGCTAGAGGGGGGGTGAATAGCCTATTAAAATTTTCTACAACGACAAGCTAAACAAGTTTATCAATATAACAAATAGCGAGATGCGAGTTTTGCTTAGCCTATGGGTGTTTGCAAGCCACCTATCCAATTCACAATTCTAGTATTTGCACTCAACCGCACAAGTCAAACCGAGAAGTTAAGTACAACTACAACTAGCAAGCTACACAAGAGAACTACTCTAGCTAAGCTAACTAGCTAGCAAAGATAACTAAGAAATTAATACAAGAGAGATAGGAGGGTATCACCGAGGGACGAAGTGTTGAGCCAACCAATATGATCAACAATGAATACCAAGATAACCAAACACCGGGATCAATCAATCACAATATGAAAGTGATGACACGAAGATTTATCCCGAGGTTCACGTGCTTGCCGGCACGCTAGTCCCCGTTGTGTCCCTCTTCACCACGTGGTTCGGTGGCTAATCGGTCACACACCGAGCCTCTCAAAAGGCGCCACAAGAACCTACCAAATGGCAAAAGGTTTCAATGACACGAGCAATACACTAATGTTGCCTTTGGCGCTTCGCCGAGGTAGGCACAAACCCCTCACAATCACCGGAGGTGGCAAAGAACAAACACCAACTCTTGCCAACGCCTCCAAGCTGCTCCAAGCCGTCTAGGTGGCGGCAACCACCAAGAGAAACAAGAATCCCGCAGCAAATCAACCACCAAGTGCCAACTAGATGCTATCTCACAATGCAAATGCACTTGGATCACTCAATCTCACTTCGAATATGCAAAGAAGCAAGAGAGATGAGTGGGAGGGGAGTTGCTTAGCTCAAAGTGCTCACAAGTATGTCAAATGTTCGAGAGAGAGAGCCTTGAGCCGGCCAACGAGTATTTATAGACGTACCCCTTCGAATATAGCCGTTAGAAACTTAAACAGCCGAAATCGGGGTGACCGGACGCGCTGGTCCAACTGACCGGACGCGCTGGTCGCCCAACGGCTAACACGTGAAACACTGACCGGACGCGCTGGTCCAAACGACCGGACGCGCTGGTCGCCCAACGGCTAACTGCGAAGCAACGACCGGACGCGCTGGTCCAACTGACCGGACGCGCCGGGAACGACCGGACGCGCTGGTCCCGTGTAGGATCGGACGCGCTGGTCGCCTGAGCAGCGCTCAACGAAACAGTGACCGGACGCGCTTAAGAAGATGACCGGACGCGACAGTGCCAGCGTCCGGTGAGAGTCCAGTAAGCTCCCTGGACGACCGGACGCGTCCGATCATCAGTGACCGGACGCGCCTCGCGTCCGATCATTGAACTGAAAAACGCGCAGACACTGAACACTGATCGGACGCGTCCGGTCCTGCAAGGACCGCGTCCGGTGCAGCGTCCGGTGCAGCGTCCGGTCA
>JAHUYU010002336.1:0-12610 GCA_030439765.1 Tripidium arundinaceum | reverse complement strand
AACACTAGAGCAATGGTTAACGATTACAGATTTAACTCCGCAAGCGCACGGAAATACCGTTGTAGCATTTCACCCGGAAGTATTTCAGGGTATCGTTATTTATATTTTCCCAAAGGAAGGCATGGTGTAAAGAATCTAGTATGGATATGAACAAGATAACATGATTGCAAAGATGAACCAAATGCTTATGGCAAGGGTAAACATGATAGTTTTGGGATAGTGTGACACACACTCGAGTCTAACACCTGAGCAGAGAAAGAAGGAAGAAGGACTAAAGAATAAAAGAATAAATCTATGAGAGCAGGCATATCCTTGATACAGCTATGCAAAGAATAGTAAGTAATCATACATGTACATGAGTAAGAACTAGCGCTAAGTGTGAGATAGGTCGGGAGGCCACCGAGTACTGGTCTGCCAGCAACCTCATGTGACAATTTACGTACTCCTACACCATACCCGAACGTGGGGGATTACAAAGGACGGACAGGGCTGTCACCACCTGCCGCCTACCCCTCAACCGTGGAGCATGAAATGCATTCACCTGTCTCTATATACCCGAGCACCATGCTCGCGTATAGAGAAACTACCCAAGCCCCCTCGGGTCCCCGACCCTACGGATCAACAGGTAAGAAGCTTGGGCACACCCGAAAGCACGATGAACCGCCATCTCAACTTAATTCTATTTCTCATCACAAACATGGTATGAATGATTAAGCATAAAGTTGTACATGGCAACATCATGACATATAAACTATAGAGTAGCTCATATATCAAGATAATATCATGAGAACTATACTCTAGTTTACTTGCATAACTATATCGATAAAGTGAAGACAAGACTTTGGAGAAATGATTCATCTTATTCATACCAAGATTCTTCTCCAAGGAGTCAAGCCCTCCAAGGAAGCTTTGCCTTGCTCTAGCACTACTAAGGAAAAGGTAAAAACTAGAGAGATGTGCTCAAGATGTATTCACTCAAGGTGGTGTGTGTGATATGAGAGCACTACCCCTCCTTTTATACATAAAGGAGGTCGGTTTGGGGTGCCATAAAATAGGAAACTAGCCTACACCGCCTCTACATGTAGGCATGCAACCGCCAGAGAAAGGTGGGCCCGAGGGGAGCCAGTGGCGGTGTGGCCGCACCCTGGGTGCGGCCGCACCCTGGCCCGCTCCTCTCGCCACCGCCTTTCTCTGGTGGGCTTTTGGTTGGTCTAGGGTTGCCTCCACGTAGGTGTTCGGCCCAAATTTTGCATGAAGGTGGGCCTTTGCTTGACTCCTTGGTATATGATCTGCGTTACGCTTTCTATGTTGGCGTATTTTGATTCTTGTTCCACTGTATTTTGGTATAGTCTCTGCAAAATAATAAGCTTCCAATACAAGTGGAACTTTGTCAATAGTGAAAGCATATGTGTCAAAAGTATGTTCATTTCTCCTGCTTTTGGACTATAATTGGCGGTCGGATATGGTCGTTAGTGACCGCCAACAGGGTTCACCATTGAAAATAGCACGTAGCAGGTATAAGTAGGAAATCAACCTAGTGCTAACAAGTGTATACTAGGTGAACTCCCCCAAGCAGCAGTCACACATCATGTCAAAGACGAACCTAACACTTGTATATGATCAAAATTATCAAGATTTTTCATTTTTTAATTTATCACAAGTATTAGTCAAACATGTGTGTGTGAGAGGTTGTAAGTACTTTCACGCCTAACTTTTCAACCAAGCGTAGCCTATGTGGGACAGTACAGAACCATCTCGATCTTTTCTCATCATTTAACTTGGATTTCAAATTTTAGCACAAGAATATTAGAGTTTTTCCAAGTAAGTGAATGACTCAAAACAAGAGACATAGCAACCTAGCATACACATGATAATAGTCGGGATTTCAACTCATCCTACACATGCTAGTTGCCAATCTCAGCGGTGAACAGATTTTCATAATTCATCAGTTGTTAATCATGTTCACAAGTTGTAAAATCAAGCTTAGCTCACATAACATGTATCAAGTGATCAAAGAAAATCTAGGCTTCAAGCACTATCATGTATGCACAGAACATACCAAGGGGAGCATAGTTTCATTCTAATAGCTATATTCATGAAGCTCGAAGATGCACTATCATACATGATGATATGCAATGCAATTATGATACAAAAGCCAAAAACAAAACAAAACTACAAAAGAAAGCCAAAACTAATGTACAACAACTAAAAGTTTCCCTCGACTAAAAAGGGAAACAGACACCCAGTTCCCCTCGCAAGTGTGCAAGTGAAGCTTGGTCTAGGGGTTTGGTTAGGATATCGGCAAGCTGATGCTGGGTGTCAACATGGCTCAAGTCTATGTCTCCTTTCTCATAATGATCGCACAGAAAGTGAAAGTGCACATCAATATGTTTTGTCTTAGAATGGAGAACTAGATTTTTAGCCACACTAATTGCACTCGTGCTGTCACAAAGCAAAGGCACTTGTGTAAACTCTAAACCAAAATCTCTCAAGGTAGCGATCATCCAAAGAAGCTGTGAGTAGCAGCAAGTAGCAGCAACATACTTTGTTCCAAAGATCAACAACCCGGAGTCCGTCAGCGACTACAGGACGATCTCCCTTCTTAACATCAGCCTCAAGATCCTAACCAAATTGCTTGCTGATCATCTTTACTAGGTTATTATGCGGCTTGTACACAAAAACCAATACGGTTTTATTCGATCATGCACTATCCAGGACTATCTCGGTTGGTGTTCTAATTATATCCACCAGTGTCACCAGTCAAAAAGAGAAGCCCTCATTCTAAAG
The DNA here is from genome assembly GCA_030439765.1 of Tripidium arundinaceum. Classification (NCBI taxonomy): domain Eukaryota; kingdom Viridiplantae; phylum Streptophyta; class Magnoliopsida; order Poales; family Poaceae; genus Tripidium; species Tripidium arundinaceum. Next base: position 9,823 of record JAHUYU010002336.1, on the reverse strand, counting down.
CTGGATTTTGAGAAAGCGTTTGACATGGTTGAGGACAGTGCTATTCTACAAGTCATGGAGGCAATGAACCTGCCAGGGACGCACATGATCCTTTCTTCAGGGACATCAATCATTTTACTCAATGGAGTACCGGGGAAATCTTTCAAATGTAAACGTGGCGTTCGGCAAGGGGACCCCCTCTCCCCTCTCACCTTTGTTCTAGCTACTGAGCTTCTGCAAGTCATTGTCAACAAGGCTGCTAGTCTAAATTTGCTCAAAGCACCAATCCCACTGAGCCCCAATAACTTTCTAGTGATACAGTATGCGGACGATACCCTCCTCATTTTACAAGCCGATTCTGTCTAGCTCCATTTTCTTAAAGATATCCTCCAAAGCTTCAGTGACTCTACAGGTCTCAACGTGAATTACAGAAAATCACAAATGATTCCAGATAATGTGACTCAGGAGAAGATGCAGATCCTAGCAAATACCTTTGGGTGCCAGATTGGAACTATGCCATTTACCTACTTAGGCCTCCCTATGGGCACAACCAAACCAAGGATGGAGGACTACATGCCCCTCATGGACAGAATTGAGAGGAGACTGACAGCCTGCTCCTCCCTCCTTTCTTACTCTGGTCGTTTGGAGATGGTTAATTCGGTGATCTCTCCTACAGCCATTTATACCCTTTGTACGCTCAAACTGCCTAAAGGTGTGCTTGACAACATTGATAGAGCTCGGAAGTAGTGCCTGTGGAGAGGCAGTGACACTTCAAAGAAGGGCAGGAACCTGGTTGGTTGGCCAACAGTTTTGAAGCCAAAACTTAAGGGGGTCTCGGCATTATTAACTTACGACTACAGAACGATGCCCTACTTTTGAAGGTCCTGCACAAGTTCTATAGTAAAGAGGATGTTCCCTGGGTTGGCCTCATCTAGAACAGGTATTATATGAACAAGGTACCACACGCTGCTCAAGTAGAGTCCTTCTGGTGGAAGGATATCCTACACCTCAGTACTCTCTACAGAGGCATAACTCGTTGCTCTTTGGGTGATGGATCAACCGTCCTCTTCTGGGATGATATTTGGTCGGATAGAGTCCTTTCACAAGATTTCCCATGTCTCTTTTCATTTACCAAGGACGCCAGAGCTTCTACCAAACAAATTTTGGCTCAATATGAGTTGGACTCTATCTTTCATTTGCCACTTCTAGAGCAGGCCTATGATGAATTTCTAGAGCTTCAAGGCTGGCTGCAGACCATTCATTTCTAAACCATTCATTATGACCCTGCGTTGGCAGACACCTAGACGTTCCAATGGGTATTGACGATCATTATTGATAATTATAAACCATCAAAGTACCTTGTGTTCACCTTTAAAATCAAACACCAAATAGGTGCAGTGCTTTAAACTAACTATTTCCAAGAGTTTTGGTGATTTTGTGAATGCAGGAAGATTTATTAAGAAAAACATGTTAAAGTGGGCAATACTATCACAAGAAATCTGATCCAATCGCAACAAAACCAACTCTACTGGGCTCTAATGCATCAATCATGGGCTAGAGAAGAAGATCCACGTGGAAGGGGACCATGGTGGGGTCGGCCGACCCCACCAGGGCCCACCTGCCAGCGCCCGTTGTTTTCCACCGACTTTGAGGATGAATCTCCACCGTTTGTTTAGAGTTTACACAAGTGCCTTTGCTTTGTGACAGCACGAGTGCAATTAGTGTGGCTAAAAATCTAGTTCTCCATTCTAAGACAAAACATATTGATGTGCACTTTCACTTTCTGTGCGATCATTATGAGAAAGGAGACATAGACTTGAGCCATGTTGACACCCAGCATCAGCTTGCCGATATCCTAACCAAACCCCTAGACCAAGCTTCACTTGCACACTTGCGAGGGGAACTGGGTGTCTGTTTCCCTTTTTAGTCGAGGGAAACTTTTAGTTGTTGTACATTAGTTTTGGCTTTCTTTTGTAGTTTTGTTTTGTTTTTGGCTTTTGTATCATAATTGCATTGCATATCATCATGTATGATAGTGCATCTTCGAGCTTCATGAATATAGCTATTAGAATGAAACTATGCTCCCCTTGGTATGTTCTGTGCATACATGATAGTGCTTGAAGCCTAGATTTTCTTTGATCACTTGATACATGTTATGTGAGCTAAGCTTGATTTTACAACTTGTGAACATGATTAACAACTGATGAATTATGAAAATCTGTTCACCGCTGAGATTGGCAACTAGCATGTGTAGGATGAGTTGAAATCCCGACTATTATCATGTGTATGCTAGGTTGCTATGTCTCTTGTTTTGAGTCATTCACTTACTTGGAAAAACTCTAATATTCTTGTGCTAAAATTTGAAATCCAAGTTAAATGATGAGAAAAGATCGAGATGGTTCTGTACTGTCCCACATAGGCTACGCTTGGTTGAAAAGTTAGGCGTGAAAGTACTTACAACCTCTCACACACACATGTTTGACTAATACTTGTGATAAATTAAAAAATGAAAAATCTTGATAATTTTGATCATATACAAGTGTTAGGTTCGTCTTTGACATGATGTGTGACTGCTGCTTGGGGGAGTTCACCTAGTATACACTTGTTAGCACTAGGTTGATTTCCTACTTATACCTGCTACGTGCTATTTTCAATGGTGAACCCTGTTGGCGGTCACTAACGACCATATCCGACCGCCAATTATAGTCCAAAAGCAGGAGAAATGAACATACTTTTGACACATATGCTTTCACTATTGACAAAGTTCCACTTGTATTGGAAGCTTATTATTTTGCAGAGACTATACCAAAATACAGTGGAACAAGAATCAAAATACGCCAACATAGAAAGCGTAACGCAGATCATATACCAAGGAGTCAAGCAAAGGCCCACCTTCATGCAAAATTTGGGCCGAACACCTACGTGGAGGCAACCCTAGACCAACCAAAAGCCCACCAGAGAAAGGCGGTGGCGAGAGGAGCGGGCCAGGGTGCGGCCGCACCCAGGGTGCGGCCACACCGCCACTGGCTCCCCTCGGGCCCACCTTTCTCTGGCGGTTGCATGCCTACATGTAGAGGCGGTGTAGGCTAGTTTCCTATTTTATGGCACCCCAAACCGACCTCCTTTATGTATAAAAGGAGGGGTAGTGCTCTCATATCACACACACCACCTTGAGTGAATACATCTTGAGCACATCTCTCTAGTTTTTACCTTTTCCTTAGTAGTGCTAGAGCAAGGCAAAGCTTCCTTGGAGGGCTTGACTCCTTGGAGAAGAATCTTGGTATGAATAAGATGAATCATTTCTCCAAAGTCTTGTCTTCACTTTATCGATATAGTTATGCAAGTAAACTAGAGTATAGTTCTCATGATATTATCTTGATATATGAGCTACTCTATAGTTTATATGTCATGATGTTGCCATGTACAACTTTATGCTTAATCATTCATACCATGTTTGTGATGAGAAATAGAATTAAGTTGAGATGGCGGTTCATCGTGCTTTCGGGTGTGCCCAAGCTTCTTACCTGTTGATCCGTAGGGTCGGGGACCCGAGGGGGCTTGGGTAGTTTCTCTATACGCGAGCATGGTGCTCGGGTATATAGAGACAGGTGAATGCATTTCATGCTCCACGGTTGAGGGGTAGGCGGCAGGTGGTGACAGCCCTGTCCGTCCTTTGTAATCCCCCACGTTCGGGTATGGTGTAGGAGTACGTAAATTGTCACATGAGGTTGCTGGCAGACCAGTACTCGGTGGCCTCCCGACCTATCTCACACTTAGCGCTAGTTCTTACTCATGTACATGTATGATTACTTACTATTCTTTGCATAGCTGTATCAAGGATATGCCTGCTCTCATAGATTTATTCTTTTATTCTTTAGTCCTTCTTCCTTCTTTCTCTGCTCAGGTGTTAGACTCGAGTGTGTGTCACACTATCCCAAAACTATCATGTTTACCCTTGCCATAAGCATTTGGTTCATCTTTGCAATCATGTTATCTTGTTCATATCCATACTAGATTCTTTACACCATGCCTTCCTTTGGGAAAATATAAATAACGATACCCTGAAATACTTCCGGGTGAAATGCTACAACGGTATTTCCGTGCGCTTGCGGAGTTAAATCTGTAATCGTTAAGATTTACCGGTTGACATTCTCTAGTGTCATTGCCTTTTCTGGCAGTGATGCTAGGAAATGCCAACAGGTATTACCCCTGCCATAAGCATTTGGTTCATCTTTGCAATCATGTTATCTTGTTCATATCCATACTAGATCTTATACACCAATGCCTTCCCCGGCAACGGCGCCAGAAATGCTTGTTGGCATTTCTTAGCGTCGTCACCAAGAATAGAGATAGGACCCATCCCCGGCAACGGCGCCAGAAATGCCTGTTGGCATTTCCTAGCATCACTGCCAGAAAAGGCAATGACACTAGAGAATGTCAACCGGTAAATCTTAACGATTACAGATTTAACTCAGAAGTATTTCAGGGTATCGTTATTTATATTTTCACCCAGAAGTATTTCAGGGTATCATTATTTATATTTTCCCAAAGGAAGGCATGGTGTAAAGAATCTAGTATGGATATGAACAAGATAACATGATTGCAAAGATGAACCAAATGCTTATGGCAGGGGTAATACCTGTTGGCATTTCCTAGCATCACTGCCAGAAAAGGCAATGACACTAGAGAATGTCAACCGGTAAATCTTAACGATTACAGATTTAACTCCGCAAGCGCACGGAAATACCGTTGTAGCATTTCACCCGGAAGTATTTCAGGGTATCGTTATTTATATTTTCCCAAAGGAAGGCATGGTGTAAAGAATCTAGTATGGATATGAACAAGATAACATGATTGCAAAGATGAACCAAATGCTTATGGCAAGGGTAAACATGATAGTTTTGGGATAGTGTGACACACACTCGAGTCTAACACCTGAGCAGAGAAAGAAGGAAGAAGGACTAAAGAATAAAAGAATAAATCTATGAGAGCAGGCATATCCTTGATACAGCTATGCAAAGAATAGTAAGTAATCATACATGTACATGAGTAAGAACTAGCGCTAAGTGTGAGATAGGTCGGGAGGCCACCGAGTACTGGTCTGCCAGCAACCTCATGTGACAATTTACGTACTCCTACACCATACCCGAACGTGGGGGATTACAAAGGACGGACAGGGCTGTCACCACCTGCCGCCTACCCCTCAACCGTGGAGCATGAAATGCATTCACCTGTCTCTATATACCCGAGCACCATGCTCGCGTATAGAGAAACTACCCAAGCCCCCTCGGGTCCCCGACCCTACGGATCAACAGGTAAGAAGCTTGGGCACACCCGAAAGCACGATGAACCGCCATCTCAACTTAATTCTATTTCTCATCACAAACATGGTATGAATGATTAAGCATAAAGTTGTACATGGCAACATCATGACATATAAACTATAGAGTAGCTCATATATCAAGATAATATCATGAGAACTATACTCTAGTTTACTTGCATAACTATATCGATAAAGTGAAGACAAGACTTTGGAGAAATGATTCATCTTATTCATACCAAGATTCTTCTCCAAGGAGTCAAGCCCTCCAAGGAAGCTTTGCCTTGCTCTAGCACTACTAAGGAAAAGGTAAAAACTAGAGAGATGTGCTCAAGATGTATTCACTCAAGGTGGTGTGTGTGATATGAGAGCACTACCCCTCCTTTTATACATAAAGGAGGTCGGTTTGGGGTGCCATAAAATAGGAAACTAGCCTACACCGCCTCTACATGTAGGCATGCAACCGCCAGAGAAAGGTGGGCCCGAGGGGAGCCAGTGGCGGTGTGGCCGCACCCTGGGTGCGGCCGCACCCTGGCCCGCTCCTCTCGCCACCGCCTTTCTCTGGTGGGCTTTTGGTTGGTCTAGGGTTGCCTCCACGTAGGTGTTCGGCCCAAATTTTGCATGAAGGTGGGCCTTTGCTTGACTCCTTGGTATATGATCTGCGTTACGCTTTCTATGTTGGCGTATTTTGATTCTTGTTCCACTGTATTTTGGTATAGTCTCTGCAAAATAATAAGCTTCCAATACAAGTGGAACTTTGTCAATAGTGAAAGCATATGTGTCAAAAGTATGTTCATTTCTCCTGCTTTTGGACTATAATTGGCGGTCGGATATGGTCGTTAGTGACCGCCAACAGGGTTCACCATTGAAAATAGCACGTAGCAGGTATAAGTAGGAAATCAACCTAGTGCTAACAAGTGTATACTAGGTGAACTCCCCCAAGCAGCAGTCACACATCATGTCAAAGACGAACCTAACACTTGTATATGATCAAAATTATCAAGATTTTTCATTTTTTAATTTATCACAAGTATTAGTCAAACATGTGTGTGTGAGAGGTTGTAAGTACTTTCACGCCTAACTTTTCAACCAAGCGTAGCCTATGTGGGACAGTACAGAACCATCTCGATCTTTTCTCATCATTTAACTTGGATTTCAAATTTTAGCACAAGAATATTAGAGTTTTTCCAAGTAAGTGAATGACTCAAAACAAGAGACATAGCAACCTAGCATACACATGATAATAGTCGGGATTTCAACTCATCCTACACATGCTAGTTGCCAATCTCAGCGGTGAACAGATTTTCATAATTCATCAGTTGTTAATCATGTTCACAAGTTGTAAAATCAAGCTTAGCTCACATAACATGTATCAAGTGATCAAAGAAAATCTAGGCTTCAAGCACTATCATGTATGCACAGAACATACCAAGGGGAGCATAGTTTCATTCTAATAGCTATATTCATGAAGCTCGAAGATGCACTATCATACATGATGATATGCAATGCAATTATGATACAAAAGCCAAAAACAAAACAAAACTACAAAAGAAAGCCAAAACTAATGTACAACAACTAAAAGTTTCCCTCGACTAAAAAGGGAAACAGACACCCAGTTCCCCTCGCAAGTGTGCAAGTGAAGCTTGGTCTAGGGGTTTGGTTAGGATATCGGCAAGCTGATGCTGGGTGTCAACATGGCTCAAGTCTATGTCTCCTTTCTCATAATGATCGCACAGAAAGTGAAAGTGCACATCAATATGTTTTGTCTTAGAATGGAGAACTAGATTTTTAGCCACACTAATTGCACTCGTGCTGTCACAAAGCAAAGGCACTTGTGTAAACTCTAAACCAAAATCTCTCAAGGTAGCGATCATCCAAAGAAGCTGTGAGTAGCAGCAAGTAGCAGCAACATACTTTGTTCCAAAGATCAACAACCCGGAGTCCGTCAGCGACTACAGGACGATCTCCCTTCTTAACATCAGCCTCAAGATCCTAACCAAATTGCTTGCTGATCATCTTTACTAGGTTATTATGCGGCTTGTACACAAAAACCAATACGGTTTTATTCGATCATGCACTATCCAGGACTATCTCGGTTGGTGTTCTAATTATATCCACCAGTGTCACCAGTCAAAAAGAGAAGCCCTCATTCTAAAGCTGGATTTTGAGAAAGCGTTTGACATGGTTGAGGACAGTGCTATTCTACAAGTCATGGAGGCAATGAACCTGCCAGGGACGCACATGATCCTTTCTTCAGGGACATCAATCATTTTACTCAATGGAGTACCGGGGAAATCTTTCAAATGTAAACGTGGCGTTCGGCAAGGGGACCCCCTCTCCCCTCTCACCTTTGTTCTAGCTGCTGAGCTTCTGCAAGTCATTGTCAACAAGGCTGCTAGTCTAAATTTGCTCAAAGCACCAATCCCACTGAGCCCCAATAACTTTCTAGTGATACAGTATGCGGACGATACCCTCCTCATTTTACAAGCCGATTCTGTCTAGCTCCATTTTCTTAAAGATATCCTCCAAAGCTTCAGTGACTCTACAGGTCTCAACGTGAATTACAGAAAATCACAAATGATTCCAGATAATGTGACTCAGGAGAAGATGCAGATCCTAGCAAATACCTTTGGGTGCCAGATTGGAACTATGCCATTTACCTACTTAGGCCTCCCTATGGGCACAACCAAACCAAGGATGGAGGACTACATGCCCCTCATGGACAGAATTGAGAGGAGACTGACAGCCTGCTCCTCCCTCCTTTCTTACTCTGGTCGTTTGGAGATGGTTAATTCGGTGATCTCTCCTACAGCCATTTATACCCTTTGTACGCTCAAACTGCCTAAAGGTGTGCTTGACAACATTGATAGAGCTCGGAAGTAGTGCCTGTGGAGAGGCAGTGACACTTCAAAGAAGGGCAGGAACCTGGTTGGTTGGCCAACAGTTTTGAAGCCAAAACTTAAGGGGGTCTCGGCATTATTAACTTACGACTACAGAACGATGCCCTACTTTTGAAGGTCCTGCACAAGTTCTATAGTAAAGAGGATGTTCCCTGGGTTGGCCTCATCTAGAACAGGTATTATATGAACAAGGTACCACACGCTGCTCAAGTAGAGTCCTTCTGGTGGAAGGATATCCTACACCTCAGTACTCTCTACAGAGGCATAACTCGTTGCTCTTTGGGTGATGGATCAACCGTCCTCTTCTGGGATGATATTTGGTCGGATAGAGTCCTTTCACAAGATTTCCCATGTCTCTTTTCATTTACCAAGGACGCCAGAGCTTCTACCAAACAAATTTTGGCTCAATATGAGTTGGACTCTATCTTTCATTTGCCACTTCTAGAGCAGGCCTATGATGAATTTCTAGAGCTTCAAGGCTGGCTGCAGACCATTCATTTCTAAACCATTCATTATGACCCTGCGTTGGCAGACACCTAGACGTTCCAATGGGTATTGACGATCATTATTGATAATTATAAACCATCAAAGTACCTTGTGTTCACCTTTAAAATCAAACACCAAATAGGTGCAGTGCTTTAAACTAACTATTTCCAAGAGTTTTGGTGATTTTGTGAATGCAGGAAGATTTATTAAGAAAAACATGTTAAAGTGGGCAATACTATCACAAGAAATCTGATCCAATCGCAACAAAACCAACTCTACTGGGCTCTAATGCATCAATCATGGGCTAGAGAAGAAGATCCACGTGGAAGGGGACCATGGTGGGGTCGGCCGACCCCACCAGGGCCCACCTGCCAGCGCCCGTTGTTTTCCACCGACTTTGAGGATGAATCTCCACCGTTTGTTTAGGTCGGTTTGATCCAATGGTGGGCGGAAGAATTGATGCGGATCGATGACGTGGCGATTACTTGCCCTCTACTCCATCTACCCTATAAAAGGACCCCCAGACTCCCTCCAGAAGACCATCCTGATTCATTCAGAGATCCAGTTCATGATTGAAGATTAGATCTCCAATTATCTTTAGTTCTAGTATAGCTTAGCTAAAGTACTGCTATGCTACATTTATGAGTATCAATCCATGATAAAAATTTTGCACAAGTAACCAATTTTCCATCCCATGATGAGGGCATTCTGAAATGTAATCCTTAAAGCGCTCCCATGCCTCAGGGGTTGTTTCATCATTCTGTTGCTGAAAACTGGAGATTCTTCCTCATAGAGCATTAGTCTTACCCATAGGGAAAAACTTAGCTACAAATGCATTGGAGCACTTTTCCCATGTATCGACGTTATCCTTGTTGTTGTAGAACCGTTGCTTTGCTTTTCCCAATAGAGAGAATGGAAAGAGATGAAGGAGCATGGTATCTTGATCAATGTCTTTGATGATGAGTATACTACCAATTTCCAAAAAATGTTGGAGATGAGCACTTGCATCTTCATGTGTCTTTCCACTGAATGGACTAGCTTGCACCATGTTGATAAGAGATGGCTTAAGTTCGAATGAAGCATCTTCTCTGATTTCAAGTGTTGGTCCAGTGCGAACATTATCAGTATTTGGAGCAAG
>JAHUYU010001921.1:0-14937 GCA_030439765.1 Tripidium arundinaceum | reverse complement strand
GATGTCCTTTATAAAGGGTCCCATATTAAGAACATGGTTTCACTTGGTGAAAAGTTTCATGAAGTTTGGAGTCAAAAAGTCACATGAAATGATAAGTCATGTCTTTGTTTCAATGACTTTACCGAGTGTTGGAATTGCACCATTAAGTGAATGGAATTATAGACCATCAACCAAACCTTGCAAACTTGCCCAAATGACTCTAGATGAACTCTATAACAAAAGTCATTGAAGAGTTCATGTTGAGCCGAGGTCAAGAAAGTGCCTCAATCGATCGGAAACCCTAGTTCAAGAATATTCGCGATGCTACTTTGACTTGAGTTGAACTGTAGCTTAGAGTGTTTGGCAGTGGAACCTAAATAAAAGTTGTATTTCATTCCATTTAGAACAAACTTTGTTTTTAGACTCAAGTCTAAATCAAATCCTAAGTGCCTCAAACAGTGACCTCAAGTTGGGATGCAGTGCTGTTTTGGACCTCTGAAATAATTCTAAGTCCTCAATTGACAGCAGGATTTCATCAAGTTTGCGACGTTTTATCCTCCAAATTGGTATGGTAACTCAATTGAAATCCTTCATACAAGTTGAAGTACTACGTATAGAGATGGAAACAAAACAAGTCCCATCACTTTTGAAGCTCGTTTGGACCTTCGAAATCGATTCTGAAAACTGCTAGTTTCACTGAAATTCGTCAACTTGGACTGAATGATTCGAACTCTGAAATTCAGTTTCATCTACCCTACTTTGGAGCAATCTATCTTCCAAACCGGTTTGAATCTGAGCAAACTCCTTTAAGAAAATTTGTAGTACTCTCGTAGCTCTACAACAAGGTCCAATTGGTTGATCAAATCATCAAATGGTGGAAGAGATATGGATGGACGAAGATTGCTGTTTCAGTCATAGTTTCAATCAATATGAACATTCAGGAACTGTCATGGCCGACCATGGGCAAGGCCAGACTGCCGCGTGGCGCTCCTGCTCACCCTTTGCTTGCCACCTCGCCCCATGCACGAGAAAAAGGAGACCCGGCGCCCTCCTCTCGCTCACTCTCTCATTCTCTGTCCATTTCTCAGGCTCTCACAGCTCCAGAGCATGGCCGCCGGAGCCATGGCAGCCGCCGGGCTGGCTACCACCGGCGCCCCTTCCTCCTCTGAGCCTCCTCTGCCTTGGCCACAGCCTTCCTCCCCTTGCTCCTCTGCTAGCCGACGCCGCCCCTTCCGGAGACGCTGCTCATCGCCACGGCTCCTCCCTGCTGGAGTACCGCCATGGCTGCTACTGCTCTCGGTTTGAACCAGTGGAGAAGAAGGTGACCTGTGTCTATGATGTGTGGGCCCCAGTGGCCAAAGGGTCAAGTGCAAAACTGCCCCAAATTTACAGATTTTTGCATTATCTTTAGAAATTCATATCTCATGTTTAGTAGCTCCAAAAATAGTGAAACTGGTTTTGATAGTTTCCTTATGAAATGCTCTGCATGTTAGATCTATGAAGTGTGCTGTCTTATTTGTGTTTTGTGTTCCACAGATTAATCTCTAAAAGTGTTTTTTTGAAGTTTATTAACTTGCTTTGATCCATATTTTGAGTTTTATAAGTCCAAAAATGGTGAAACCAGTTTTGTTAATCTTCTAATGCCATGCTCTAACTAAGAAAATATTTAACCTATATGTTGTTCACTGTTTTTATAGAGTTTTAATTAAATCTTGTTTAATAGGAAAAATATGTTTATCTTGCTTGTGAATTTCATATCTGGAGTTTTAGTGCTCAAAATGATGTGAAATTTTTATGGTAGACTAGTGATGCTATGAGTGTGCTATTGTAAAAATTTGAGATTTTTTGGATGCAGTTTGGTGGAGTTCTTGATTTACCTTACATAGTGCTTAATAAATGGTTTTAAATGGATTATAGATAGAATAAAAATGTAAAGATGGAAAATGTTGTTCCTCTACCTTATTATGATGTTGTACTACCATAATAAAATATAATATGGCCATGCATTTGCAGAAAATGAGGAGTTTTAGAATTATCTTGCTCTCACATGATTTATTGCATTAGCCATTTGTCTTTTTCATAGAGGTTTCTATGCTTACTAAAATGACATGAAAATTTTATAGTAGACTATGGGGGGCATAGGTAGGCCACTGTAATTTTGGTAGAATTTATTGTGCACTTTTGATATGTATTCATAATTCCACCTAATTATCTAAATAAATTAATAAATGTATTAAAAGAATTTATTTAGTAATGGTGCAATTCCAACACTCGGTAAAGTCATTGAAACAAAGACATGACTTATCATTTCATGTGACTTTTTGACTCCAAACTTCATGAAACTTTTTCAGCAGTTAAAGTAGATGGAAATTGATGTGGGACATATGAAGGAACATGTTTTGCATTACTCGAGGATGTCCTTTATAAAGGGTCCCATATTAAGAACATGGTTTCACTTGGTGACAAAAGTTGAAGTTGGGTTTACCTTCATAACATTAACCTCCACTCAATTGCAAAACCATGAACTAGGATCCATAGTCATTACTTGTTATACCTTACTTAGGTCCAAACTCGGTGTATAACCTATGCCTAGCTGGTGACTAACACCTGGGGTGTTACAATGCTAAAACAAAGTTTCAAAAACATGATCTACTCTACAACTTTTATTTAGACAAAACTTTCATATTCTGAATAAAAGGCAAAATTACAAGTTGAGCAAGAAGGGATCATGAGAAAGGCTTAAACTAGGGTTTTGGATATTTTTAAGCACTTTCTTCACATTTTTCAAATATAAACCCTAATTACTTTTGTTCAAAAGTTAAATTAGAGTTGTTTGAATATGAATGCAAGGTTTAGTTGAGATCACATGTTTTTTACTCAATTAACAAAAGTGTTTTTAAGCAAAGTTGGAACTATCATTTCATATAACCTTTTGATCCAAAACAACATGCAACTTTTCATATGACCAAGACATGTTCATGGTTAGGTGATGCACATGAAAAGACATGATTAAAACTACTCATGCACATTTTGAAAAGTATTTACATTTGAACAAAATAGTTTTGTCTTTGCCTTTGAAAAGTTTAAGTTAGGTCTCATTTGAAAGAGTTCGTCTCCACCTTTATCACCATTGTGCAAAGAATTAAACCAAAGCTCATAATCATCCTCTGACTTGTTTGGGTTAGACTTAATCCACTGCAAAACTTGAAGCTGACACCTAGGGTGTCACAATTTTCTTGTCATTCAGGAATTGTTTAGTCGTGTTCGTCTAGGACTCGTGTCAAGCTCAGGGTATAAATATAAACCTCAGATTTTGTAATGGTTTTCATCTCTCGATCAATACAACATCTTTTCAGCTTCACACCATTGCATTAGGAGTAGGAATAAAGTAGATCTTGGTGAGTTCTTCAGTAAGCAGGGCTGCATCGATTTCGATCTTCGGTTTGCTCATAAGTACCGTCACGACTTGTATCTAATCTTGTAAGGCTACATCAGTTAAGTTTAATCTCTTGCTTGGTTTGATATTAGTCACGACTTGTATCTAATCTTACAAGGCTACATCGTTTGACCTCTTGTTTGATTTGATATTAGTCAAGTTATTAATTTTGTATCTAATCTAGTAAGGATGCATCTTATGACCTCTTGCTTGATTTGATATTAAATCACCAGTTATCGATCCTGTTACGTTTAGTAAGGTTGCATCTTATGACCTCTTGCTATATTTAATAGAATCACTAATTATCGATCTTACTAAGTTTAGTAAGGCTGCATCTTATGGTCTCTTGCTAGATTTAGTAAAATCACAAGTTATCAGACTAGATTATGGCGCATTGGCTTTCATCATATTAATCTATCGTCTTTATTGTTTAACACACTGATCTTTATCTTGACGATGGATTTGTTTTATTGGCTGATCGTGTCTTAATCCTAGTCCTTCATAGTGTGTTTTCAATACTCTGTTTTGCTATAAATAGATCTATCAGCTAGCAACCTTTAGTTTATCGCCCTGCTGCCAACGCTGCATCGTTTCAACCTAATTGGTGGTGACGCTAGATTAGATTTTGTTAGTTTATGGGTTTCTTTATTGGAAAAACAAAGGATTGTTTATACACTATGCTTCATCGGCTTTATAGCCGATGACCTGTGCTTTTTATGATCTATCTTGTTCTTTATCCATCGGCTTTGCAATCAATTTACTTTATATATGAATATGTTCTGGTTTCAGCCGATGGCATTTATTTGAATCGCTTTACCTTATCAAATTGCTGAATATCGGCTCTATAGCCTCGCTCTATCGGCTCTCTAGCCGATCATGGAACTGTCTGGATCAACAGCCAACATGTTCCACCTTAAACAATTGATTATTTTTCCCTTGTCAATTACAGGTCAACTAGCACGCCCGCGATCCACAAAATCCACAGGACCTGCACTAGAGTTAAGCAGATCAAACTATGGCTATCTCCTCGACTTGCCGTTCGTCGTCAAGAAGGGAGATCTTGGCCGCCCGATGATCGAGTTCTCTATCAGGCCACAAGTGTTCCACAACGCCTTCTGCGACCTTGGATCCAGCGTCAACATCATGTCCAAGGTAACATATGATAACTTTCTAGGTGGACCGTTGTCCGCTACTTTCATCCGTTTGTAGATGGCCAATTCAACCATCCATCCCTGAGGGACTAACCAAGGACATTTTGGTGAAAATCCAAAATGACTATGTCCCTGTGGATTTCGTGGTGTTGGACATGGAAGCCAATGAGAAAACCCCTCTCGTCCTTGGGAGGCCATTCGACAACACCACGAACGCGATCATCTATGTGGCTTCTTGTTCCACAGGCATCTCACCCATTTGGTGAGTGAGTTGGTGCATGTCCCGCCGCAAGCCATGATACCATCTCTCTTGTGTGGACGAGAAAGAGGCTCATGTGAGGGTTGTGGTGGAGACATGATGCTTGAACTTGTGGCTTGCATGTCACTCGATGTCTCGTCCTCCTCAGCAAAATAAATTCCCACACCTTGGGATGTGCCGCCTAACTCGAGTTGGGCGGTTCGCGCCATGCTGCGTGTGACGTGTCATCCTATGCTAGTATCTGCAAAACTTCTTCATGCATCCACTTGGTCCAAGTCAAATGTTAGTTGGCGGACCCGATGCAACTGAGATCCTCACATGGAAGTGGGACAACAGTTGTATGGCCACGATAAGTCATAACTACAGAGTTTCTTGAACCTTTCTTTAACATGTGAGCTTTTCTAAAATATTCTTCGGTGATTAAGCTCCTAGGTGTGGCAATGTATTACACAGAATCATTTAGCAAGCACATGGTGTCGACAAGTCTAGAAATTAATGAAGTAAATTCAATCTATCCAATGTGCAACTATGGCTTTTATGGGAGAAACATGGATTTTATGAACCATAGCATAAAGCACTCTTAAGTCATCATTTCTCACAATTCTAGCATCATCACGTGGGAAGAGAGTTATGCCTATTCAACGATGCAGAAAACATAAAGTTGGATTATGAATTTCATTGGTTCTTGGGTAGCCACAATCATTAAGCCCAGTTATAGCATGCCAAAATTCAAGTCTATTGAACTCACAAGTGGCAAATTCAAGATCTACCAAACAATTTTGAGCAAATCCTATAGCAAAACTCAATTCATTTCATGTGAATTATAATCATGATTAAACATTCGGATGTAAACTCCATCAATTAAGGTTTGTAAGGTGCTCAATAACTCCAATGTGAGAGTTTTACTACCTAGATCATGAGTGAAATCCCAAAAGCATTCCCATCCCATAGCATGAAAGACAGAATCGAACTCAACATCCATACCTGTTTTTGTGAGTAGGTCTTGATCAAATACCTTGATATGTTCAAAGGTGTGTGTTCAAAGGGTGGTGAAGACTTGGTACTCTTGTGGTGTGAACCAAAGTCCCATCTCAGGATCTTGCATCCTTGTTGGAGGAGCGTCTTCTGCATCAAGGTCACCACTAGGTGGTACCTACTCATGCTCACCATAGTAGTTTTTAGTAATTGGCAGCATTTGCCCGTACGCGCCATAGTGTTGGCCTTCGTAGCTTTGCTCGTCGCTCGGCATTTCTTCGGTTGTTTTGGAGAGGCGAGGAGAAGCTCCTTCATCCCGTGACCCTGTTGCATCTCCATATCACGAGATGAAGCTCCTCCTTGTGAGTCATCATGGGAATGGCGGGAGCACCTGGATGAGCTCCCTCCTATAGCATTCTTCACCTCCTTCGCCACTTGCTTGAATGGGTTCTTCATCCTGCAACAAGAAAAACACAAGAACACAACTAGAACGACAAAGGATTAGTGTTAGTCATCCGGAGTTAGTGATCCTTGCGGGGCATGGTTGCCTCCACAAACCGTCTTGTGAGAGCAACAAGAATCAAGACAAGCTTGAAGATGTAACTGAAAACTAGGAAAAATATTTTTGGGTTTTCTTATTTTGGTGGCTAAACTAATGAGCTAAACTTGAGAAAAGCTTTCATAAGAACTTGAGAGAGATGGAGAGCTTTGAGCAAGAAGAATCATGAAGGTTTGAAAATGGAAGAGAGGCACCCTTGCATGGCTTTGTATAACCATGGAAGATGGTGGCTTGGAGGCTTCATGGGGGGTCGGCCGACCCCCCTCTTCCCCCTTCTTCCAAAAATTCAAACTCCGCACTTACCAAGATTCCAGACAAAAAGAAAAGCAAAAGTGAAAGTTGGCGAAACCCTAGGAAGGGTGGTCGGCCAACTTCCCCCCCTATCCTATCTCCTTTCGCTTTTTCTTGCTTCAAAACATGTTTTGTTCCCCATGCATGAAAAGTGAGACAAGGCACAAGAGCATGGTCGGCCAACCACTCTCTTGTCACTTTTTCTTTTTCTTTACTTTTCTTTTGTCTCCTACTTTTGCAAAGCATGTCTCCAAAAGTTCAAAAGTTGGAAACGGTGTCAGGGGGGGGGGGGGTTGGCTGAACCCCCTCTTTCCTCCAAAAATTCAGAATTTTGGTGAAAAACATGTTCTCAAGTTTTTATTTGGAAAGGGAAAAAGTTTGTCGAAAATTTAAACATGAAATGAAAAATTCAAAGTGAAAATGCAAAAAGCAAATGTAATTGAAAAGTAAATATGAGATAAATACTGAGTTAACTTTCGGCGAGGGCTCAAGATTTTAAGTCCCTTGAGCAAGACTTCTTCGTCGGGTTTATTGTTCGGGTGCCTCAGTCGGTCTCAGAGATGGAGACCTTGGTGGTGGCACCACCTTCTTCCGCCAAACCCTAGCGGGTTTCGGGTTTGATTTTGGTTCGGCAGCTTTGTCCTTCTTTTTCCTGTGGATTTTGATTCTTCTCCTGTGGGGTGGATTGTGGCTTTCTCTTAGGCTAGTTTTCCTAGTCTTGTTTATTAGTATAATCTGCAAAAGCACATTTTACCTTCCAACTCTTGATTTGAAAGTGAATTTTCCAGAGCCCACATAGATGATCGCGTTCGTGGTGTTGTCGAATGGCCTCCCAAGGACGAGAGGGGTTTTCTCATTGGCTTCCATGTCCAACACCACGAAATCCACAGGGACATAGTCATTTTGGATTTTCACCAAAATGTCCTTGGTTAGTCCCTCAGGGATGGATGGTTGAATTGGCCATCTACAAACGGATGAAAGTAGCGGACAACGGTCCACCTAGAAAGTTATCATATGTTACCTTGGACATGATGTTGACGCTGGATCCAAGGTCGCAGAAGGCGTTGTGGAACACTTGTGGCCTGATAGAGAACTCGATCATCGGGCGGCCAAGATCTCCCTTCTTGACGACGAACGGCAAGTCGAGGAGATAGCCATAGTTTGATCTGCTTAACTCTAGTGCAGGTCCTGTGGATTTTGTGGATCGCGGGCGTGCTAGTTGACCTGTAATTGACAAGGGAAAAATAATCAATTGTTTAAGGTGGAACATGTTGGCTGTTGATCCAGACAGTTCCATGATCGGCTAGAGAGCCGATAGAGCGAGGCTATAGAGCCGATATTCAGCAATTTGATAAGGTAAAGCGATTCAAATAAATGCCATCGGCTGAAACCAGAACATATTCATATATAAAGTAAATTGATTGCAAAGCCGATGGATAAAGAACAAGATAGATCATAAAAAGCACAGGTCATCGGCTATAAAGCCGATGAAGCATAGTGTATAAACAATCCTTTGTTTTTCCAATAAAGAAACCCATAAACTAACAAAATCTAATCTAGCGTCACCACCAATTAGGTTGAAACGATGCAGCGTTGGCAGCAGGGCGATAAACTAAAGGTTGCTAGCTGATAGATCTATTTATAGCAAAACAGAGTATTGAAAACACACTATGAAGGACTAGGATTAAGACACGATCAGCCAATAAAACAAATCCATCGTCAAGATAAAGATCAGTGTGTTAAACAATAAAGACGATAGATTAATATGATGAAAGCCAATGCGCCATAATCTAGTCTGATAACTTGTGATTTTACTAAATCTAGCAAGAGACCATAAGATGCAGCCTTACTAAACTTAGTAAGATCGATAATTAGTGATTCTATTAAATATAGCAAGAGGTCATAAGATGCAACCTTACTAAACGTAACAGGATCGATAACTGGTGATTTAATATCAAATCAAGCAAGAGGTCATAAGATGCATCCTTACTAGATTAGATACAAAATTAATAACTTGACTAATATCAAATCAAACAAGAGGTCAAACGATGTAGCCTTGTAAGATTAGATACAAGTCGTGACTAATATCAAACCAAGCAAGAGATTAAACTTAACTGATGTAGCCTTACAAGATTAGATACAAGTCGTGACGGTACTTATGAGCAAACCGAAGATCGAAATCGATGCAGCCCTGCTTACTGAAGAACTCACCAAGATCTACTTTATTCCTACTCCTAATGCAATGGTGTGAAGCTGAAAAGATGTTGTATTGATCGAGAGATGAAAACCATTACAAAATCTGAGGTTTATATTTATACCCTGAGCTTGACACGAGTCCTAGACGAACACGACTAAACAATTCCTGAATGACAAGAAAATTGTGACACCCTAGGTGTCAGCTTCAAGTTTTGCAGTGGATTAAGTCTAACCCAAACAAGTCAGAGGATGATTATGAGCTTTGGTTTAATTCTTTGCACAATGGTGATAAAGGTGGAGACGAACTCTTTCAAATGAGACCTAACTTAAACTTTTCAAAGGCAAAGACAAAACTATTTTGTTCAAATGTAAATACTTTTCAAAATGTGCATGAGTAGTTTTAATCATGTCTTTTCATGTGCATCACCTAACCATGAACATGTCTTGGTCATATGAAAAGTTGCATGTTGTTTTGGATCAAAAGGTTATATGAAATGATAGTTCCAACTTTGCTTAAAAACACTTTTGTTAATTGAGTAAAAAACATGTGATCTCAACTAAACCTTGCATTCATATTCAAACAACTCTAATTTAACTTTTGAACAAAAGTAATTAGGGTTTATATTTGAAAAATGTGAAGAAAGTGCTTAAAAATATCCAAAACCCTAGTTTAAGCCTTTCTCATGATCCCTTCTTGCTCAACTTGTAATTTTGCCTTTTATTCAGAATATGAAAGTTTTGTCTAAATAAAAGTTGTAGAGTAGATCATGTTTTTGAAACTTTGTTTTAGCATTGTAACACCCCAGGTGTTAGTCACCAGCTAGGCATAGGTTATACACCGAGTTTGGACCTAAGTAAGGTATAACAAGTAATGACTATGGATCCTAGTTCATGGTTTTGCAATTGAGTGGAGGTTAATGTTATGAAGGTAAACCCAACTTCAACTTTTGTCACCAAGTGAAACCATGTTCTTAATATGGGACCCTTTATAAAGGACATCCTCGAGTAATGCAAAACATGTTCCTTCATATGTCCCACATCAATTTCCATCTACTTTAACTGCTGAAAAAGTTTCATGAAGTTTGGAGTCAAAAAGTCACATGAAATGATAAGTCATGTCTTTGTTTCAATGACTTTACCGAGTGTTGGAATTGCACCATTAAGTGAATGGAATTATAGACCATCAACCAAACCTTGCAAACTTGCCCAAATGACTCTAGATGAACTCTATAACAAAAGTCATGAAGAGTTCATGTTGAGCCGAGGTCAAGAAAGTGCCTCAATCGATCGGAAACCCTAGTTCAAGAATATTCGCGATGCTACTTTGACTTGAGTTGAACTGTAGCTTAGAGTGTTTGGCAGTGGAACCTAAATAAAAGTTGTATTTCATTCCATTTAGAACAAACTTTGTTTTTAGACTCAAGTCTAAATCAAATCCTAAGTGCCTCAAACAGTGACCTCAAGTTGGGATGCAGTGCTGTTTTGGACCTCTGAAATAATTCTAAGTCCTCAATTGACAGCAGGATTTCATCAAGTTTGCGACGTTTTATCCTCCAAATTGGTATGGTAACTCAATTGAAATCCTTCATACAAGTTGAAGTACTACGTATAGAGATGGAAACAAAACAAGTCCCATCACTTTTGAAGCTCGTTTGGACCTTCGAAATCGATTCTGAAAACTGCTAGTTTCACTGAAATTCGTCAACTTGGACTGAATGATTCGAACTCTGAAATTCAGTTTCATCTACCCTACTTTGGAGCAATCTATCTTCCAAACCGGTTTGAATCTGAGCAAACTCCTTTAAGAAAATTTGTAGTACTCTCGTAGCTCTACAACAAGGTCCAATTGGTTGATCAAATCATCAAATGGTGGAAGAGATATGGATGGACGAAGATTGCTGTTTCAGTCATAGTTTCAATCAATATGAACACCAGAAAACATAGTGTCCATTACTAAATAAATTCTTTTAATACATTTATTAATTTATTTAGATAATTAGGTGGAATTATGAATACATATCAAAAGTGCACAATAAATTCTACCAAAATTACAGTGGCCTACCTATGCCCCCCATAGTCTACTATAAAATTTTCATGTCATTTTAGTAAGCATAGAAACCTCTATGAAAAAGACAAATGGCTAATGCAATAAATCATGTGAGAGCAAGATAATTCTAAAACTCCTCATTTTCTGCAAATGCATGGCCATATTATATTTTATTATGGTAGTACAACATCATAATAAGGTAGAGGAACAACATTTTCCATCTTTACATTTTTATTCTATCTATAATCCATTTAAAACCATTTATTAAGCACTATGTAAGGTAAATCAAGAACTCCACCAAACTGCATCCAAAAAATCTCAAATTTTTACAATAGCACACTCATAGCATCACTAGTCTACCATAAAAATTTCACATCATTTTGAGCACTAAAACTCCAGATATGAAATTCACAAGCAAGATAAACATATTTTTCCTATTAAACAAGATTTAATTAAAACTCTATAAAAACAGTGAACAACATATAGGTTAAATATTTTCTTAGTTAGAGCATGGCATTAGAAGATTAACAAAACTGGTTTCACCATTTTTGGACTTATAAAACTCAAAATATGGATCAAAGCAAGTTAATAAACTTCAAAAAAACACTTTTAGAGATTAATCTGTGGAACACAAAACACAAATAAGACAGCACACTTCATAGATCTAACATGCAGAGCATTTCATAAGGAAACTATCAAAACCAGTTTCACTATTTTTGGAGCTACTAAACATGAGATATGAATTTCTAAAGATAATGCAAAAATCTGTAAATTTGGGGCAGTTTTGCACTTGACCCTTTGGCCACTGGGGCCCACACATCATAGACACAGGTCACCTTCTTCTCCACTGGTTCAAACCGAGAGCAGTAGCAGCCATGGCGGTACTCCAGCAGGGAGGAGCCGTGGCGATGAGCAGCGTCTCCGGAAGGGGCGGCGTCGGCTAGCAGAGGAGCAAGGGGAGGAAGGCTGTGGCCAAGGCAGAGGAGGCTCAGAGGAGGAAGGGGCGCCGGTGGTAGCCAGCCCGGCGGCTGCCATGGCTCCGGCGGCCATGCTCTGGAGCTGTGAGAGCCTGAGAAATGGACAGAGAATGAGAGAGTGAGCGAGAGGAGGGCGCCGGGTCTCCTTTTTCTCGTGCATGGGGCGAGGTGGCAAGCAAAGGGTGAGCAGGAGCGCCACGCGGCAGTCTGGCCTTGCCCATGGTCGGCCATGACAGTTCCTGAATGTTCATATTGATTGAAACTATGACTGAAACAGCAATCTTCGTCCATCCATATCTCTTCCACCATTTGATGATTTGATCAACCAATTGGACCTTGTTGTAGAGCTACGAGAGTACTACAAATTTTCTTAAAGGAGTTTGCTCAGATTCAAACCGGTTTGGAAGATAGATTGCTCCAAAGTAGGGTAGATGAAACTGAATTTCAGAGTTCGAATCATTCAGTCCAAGTTGACGAATTTCAGTGAAACTAGCAGTTTTCAGAATCGATTTCGAAGGTCCAAACGAGCTTCAAAAGTGATGGGACTTGTTTTGTTTCCATCTCTATACGTAGTACTTCAACTTGTATGAAGGATTTCAATTGAGTTACCATACCAATTTGGAGGATAAAACGTCGCAAACTTGATGAAATCCTGCTGTCAATTGAGGACTTAGAATTATTTCAGAGGTCCAAAACAGCACTGCATCCCAACTTGAGGTCACTGTTTGAGGCACTTAGGATTTGATTTAGACTTGAGTCTAAAAACAAAGTTTGTTCTAAATGGAATGAAATACAACTTTTATTTAGGTTCCACTGCCAAACACTCTAAGCTACAGTTCAACTCAAGTCAAAGTAGCATCGCGAATATTCTTGAACTAGGGTTTCCGATCGATTGAGGCACTTTCTTGACCTCGGCTCAACATGAACTCTTCATGACTTTTGTTATAGAGTTCATCTAGAGTCATTTGGGCAAGTTTGCAAGGTTTGGTTGATGGTCTATAATTCCATTCACTTAATGGTGCAATTCCAACACTCGGTAAAGTCATTGAAACAAAGACATGACTTATCATTTCATGTGACTTTTTGACTCCAAACTTCATGAAACTTTTTCAGCAGTTAAAGTAGATGGAAATTGATGTGGGACATATGAAGGAACATGTTTTGCATTACTCGAGGATGTCCTTTATAAAGGGTCCCATATTAAGAACATGGTTTCACTTGGTGACAAAAGTTGAAGTTGGGTTTACCTTCATAACATTAACCTCCACTCAATTGCAAAACCATGAACTAGGATCCATAGTCATTACTTGTTATACCTTACTTAGGTCCAAACTCGGTGTATAACCTATGCCTAGCTGGTGACTAACACCTGGGGTGTTACAATGCTAAAACAAAGTTTCAAAAACATGATCTACTCTACAACTTTTATTTAGACAAAACTTTCATATTCTGAATAAAAGGCAAAATTACAAGTTGAGCAAGAAGGGATCATGAGAAAGGCTTAAACTAGGGTTTTGGATATTTTTAAGCACTTTCTTCACATTTTTCAAATATAAACCCTAATTACTTTTGTTCAAAAGTTAAATTAGAGTTGTTTGAATATGAATGCAAGGTTTAGTTGAGATCACATGTTTTTTACTCAATTAACAAAAGTGTTTTTAAGCAAAGTTGGAACTATCATTTCATATAACCTTTTGATCCAAAACAACATGCAACTTTTCATATGACCAAGACATGTTCATGGTTAGGTGATGCACATGAAAAGACATGATTAAAACTACTCATGCACATTTTGAAAAGTATTTACATTTGAACAAAATAGTTTTGTCTTTGCCTTTGAAAAGTTTAAGTTAGGTCTCATTTGAAAGAGTTCGTCTCCACCTTTATCACCATTGTGCAAAGAATTAAACCAAAGCTCATAATCATCCTCTGACTTGTTTGGGTTAGACTTAATCCACTGCAAAACTTGAAGCTGACACCTAGGGTGTCACAATTTTCTTGTCATTCAGGAATTGTTTAGTCGTGTTCGTCTAGGACTCGTGTCAAGCTCAGGGTATAAATATAAACCTCAGATTTTGTAATGGTTTTCATCTCTCGATCAATACAACATCTTTTCAGCTTCACACCATTGCATTAGGAGTAGGAATAAAGTAGATCTTGGTGAGTTCTTCAGTAAGCAGGGCTGCATCGATTTCGATCTTCGGTTTGCTCATAAGTACCGTCACGACTTGTATCTAATCTTGTAAGGCTACATCAGTTAAGTTTAATCTCTTGCTTGGTTTGATATTAGTCACGACTTGTATCTAATCTTACAAGGCTACATCGTTTGACCTCTTGTTTGATTTGATATTAGTCAAGTTATTAATTTTGTATCTAATCTAGTAAGGATGCATCTTATGACCTCTTGCTTGATTTGATATTAAATCACCAGTTATCGATCCTGTTACGTTTAGTAAGGTTGCATCTTATGACCTCTTGCTATATTTAATAGAATCACTAATTATCGATCTTACTAAGTTTAGTAAGGCTGCATCTTATGGTCTCTTGCTAGATTTAGTAAAATCACAAGTTATCAGACTAGATTATGGCGCATTGGCTTTCATCATATTAATCTATCGTCTTTATTGTTTAACACACTGATCTTTATCTTGACGATGGATTTGTTTTATTGGCTGATCGTGTCTTAATCCTAGTCCTTCATAGTGTGTTTTCAATACTCTGTTTTGCTATAAATAGATCTATCAGCTAGCAACCTTTAGTTTATCGCCCTGCTGCCAACGCTGCATCGTTTCAACCTAATTGGTGGTGACGCTAGATTAGATTTTGTTAGTTTATGGGTTTCTTTATTGGAAAAACAAAGGATTGTTTATACACTATGCTTCATCGGCTTTATAGCCGATGACCTGTGCTTTTTATGATCTATCTTGTTCTTTATCCATCGGCTTTGCAATCAATTTACTTTATATATGAATATGTTCTGGTTTCAGCCGATGGCATTTATTTGAATCGCTTTACCTTATCAAATTGCTGAATATCGGCTCTATAGCCTCGCTCTATCGGCTCTCTA
>JAHUYU010003262.1:0-17479 GCA_030439765.1 Tripidium arundinaceum | reverse complement strand
TGTAGACTTAACACAATTTCAGGGTGCCCGTGCGGATCCTTCAGCGCCGCTGGTCAGCTGGTGAGCACCGGTGGAGCAAGTGCTTGTCCAGTGGTCTCACATGCCGCCGACGCTAGCTACATGGGAGAATTTGAAGCACAGCTTATGATGAGCCCGCCGAGCCACCGACGATTGCACATACGGTTGGAGCTTGAGGAAAACCATGTCGCCAACGGCAAAGGAACGTTCTGACCGGCCTTTATCCGCTTGGCGCTTCATGCGAAACTGGGCGCGCTCCAGGTGGAGGCGAATCAGAGAATGCATCAGGGTCCTCTCTTCAAACCAGCTGTGTAACTCAGGCACAGGTGCAGCAGCAGCATCAATATCATAACCGAGGTGGCGCGGAGGAAATCCATAGAGTACTTCAAACGGTGACTGGCCGAGCGCTGAATGAGTATTGGTGTTGTACCAGAACTCAGCCAGGGACAACCACTGGAGCCATCGACTGGGGCAAGCATGGACGAAACAGCGGAGGAATGTCTCAAGGCATTGATTAACACGCTCCGTTTGTCCGTCTGTCTGCGGGTGATAAGAGGAACTCATGCGAAGCTCAGTGCCTGCCAACTGAAAGAGTAACTGCCAAAGCTTGCTTGTGAAGACCGGATCATGGTCAGAAATGATAGCAAAGGGCAGCCCGTGCAACCAGTACACCTGATCCATGAAAAGCCGAGCGACAGAGGCCGCTGTGAATGGATGACGCAAAGCAATGAAGTGGGCGTACTTGGAATATTTGTCGACGACCACTAAAATAGCGTTGGCAGACCCGGACAATGGCTAATCCCTCCACAAAGTCCATGGATATAATCTCCCAGGTGGCCTTAGGAATTGGAAGGGGTTGTAGAAGACCCGGATACTTGGAGCGGTCCGGTTTAGCTTGAGCACACACAGAGCAAGCTTGGACATATTGGAGAACAGATTTGAGCATTGCAGGCCAATAGAACAACTGACGCACTTTGTGAAGAGTAACTGGGGCGCCCGAGTGGCCGCCCACTGGACTGTCATGAAGAGCCGACATCACCCGCTGCTGCAAATCCACATTGGAGCCCAACCAAATACGGTTTTTGTATAAAATGACACCGCGCTGCAGAGTGAAGGGTGGGCGAGCAGTAGGATTCACCAGCAGTTGCGCTAGAATAGCCCGAGCTTCAGGATCCGAGTCGTACCACTGAGTCAAATCAGAGAGCCATTCATGAGTGGGGGAAGAGATGGCCTGAAGGACCTCAAGGTGAGGGCGCCGAGACAAGGCATCCGCCACGCTGTTCTCGGAACCACGGCGGTAGACAATGCGGTAACGAAGGCCAAGAAGCTTTGTGAATACTTTCTGTTGCCATGGTGTATGCAATCGCTGTTCATTGAGGTGGATGAGACTTTTCTGATCTGTGAGAATCACAAACTCATTTTGCATCAGATAGTGTCGCCATTGATCCACGGCCATCAAAATGGCCAAATACTCCTTCTCGTAAACAGACAGTCCTTGGTTTCGAGGCCCTAACGCCTTACTGATGAAGGCCAGCGGATGATCGTTCTGCTGGAGCACTGCGCCGACTCCATAGCCTGAGGCATCAGTTTCGACAGTAAAGGGCATAGAGAAGTCTGGGAGAGCTAGAACCGGAGCAGAGCATAAGGCTGTCTTCAATGTCTGGAAAGCGGTTTCCTGAGTGGATCCCCAAACAAACACAACATCTTTGCAGAGTAAATCGGTTAATGGTTTAGCAATAATACCGAAATGCTTCACAAATTTGTGATAGTATCCGGCCAATCCAAGGAAACCCCTTAGAGCACGCACTGAAGCTGGTATAGGCCAGTCACGGATAGCCTGAATTTTAGACGGATCCGTGGAAAGACCGGCTTGGCTGATGACATGTCCCAAATACGTCACTGAACGCTGAGCAAACTTGCACTTAGATAGTTTAATCTTCCATTGGTCAGCAGCCAGCAACTGAAACACAAGGGTGAGATGCTGAATATGATCCTCAAAGGTGCGGCTGTACACCAAAATATCGTCGAAGAAGACTACCACAAACTTGCGCAAACCAGGGGCAAGGGTGGAGTTCATCGCCCCCTGGAATGTGCCCGGAGCACCAGTTAGACCAAAAGCCATCACACGGAATTCATACTGTCCCAGATGTGTTTGAAAAGCGGTCTTGTACTCCTCTCCCGGCTGCATCAGAATTTGATGGAACCCCGCTCGCAAATCCAATATAGAAAACCAACTGGAGTGAGCCAACTCATCCATCAACTGATCAAAAACTGGGACTGGAAATTTAGATTTGGCCGTGACAGCGTTTAGGTTGCGGAAATCAACACAGAAACGATAGGAACCATCTTTCTTCTTCACCAGTAAAACAGGAGATGCGAACGGGCTAGCACTTGGTTGTATGATTCCTTGAGCCAGCATATCGCCAACTTGGCGCTCAATTTCGTCCTTGAGGGCTGGAGGGTACCGGTAAGGCCTGGTGAACACCGGTTGTGCGCCTGGAAGTAGTGGTATAGTGTGTTGCATGGCCGAGAAGGAGGCAACCCAGTGGGGTCAGAAAACAAGGCCGAAAAGGAGTCAATGATTGACTGAATGGCAGGCTGGAGAGCATGCTGTGCTGAGCCGGACGAAGAAGCATCATCAAGAGCACACAGCTGCAGCAGCAACTGGTCAGGCAACTCCACATCTTGACCCTGAAGAACAGTCACTGCTCCTTGATAAGGAATAGCCAACCATTTCTCTTGCCAGTGTATTTGCATGGGGCTGAAAGAAGCAAGCCAGTCCATGACGACAATTAAATCATGATGTACCAATGGCAAAACCCGGAAATCCGATGAAAAGTGACAATCACAAACAGTCCACTGAATTTGCCTGAGAATTCCAGCACTCTGAAGGATCCCACCACCAGCCACCTGAACTTTGGTGGGGTGTGACAGCTCCTGAGAAAAAACAAGCTGAATGGCTAGCTCCTCATTAATGAATGATGCAGAACTTCCTGAATCAATAAGAACCATCACAGGACGACCTGAAAGTAGTGCCGCCAGGCGCACAGTACGAGCAGCAGAGGATCCCGATGCTGCCGCCTTGGAAATTGCCATCAATAATACTTCCTCGGTAGGATGATCTTCAGCAGGGTGGAACTCCTCGTCTTCAGGAAGCAGAGAATCCCACAAGGTCTCCACGGCTAGGAGTACCTCAGGAGGGCACTTGTGGTCCTTGCTCCATTTCCCCGCGCACTTGTAGCACAAGCCCATGGCACGGCGGTAGGAGCGCAAGGCGGCCAATTTGGCGTCCGAGGAAGACACGTTGGCCGGCGATGATGCACCAGTGGTTGGGGTGGACTTGTTAGTTGTGGAGGCCACCCGAGCGGACGAAGATGAACGCGAGGCAGATGGCCAATCGCCGTGCTTCGGTGCCCGAGATGGAATGGACGGCGCCACCTCCTCCTGCAACAACGCCAATGTACAAGCAGTATCGAGGTTCTTGGGACGTTGCATGAGTACAGAGGATTTCAGGTCTGGCCGCAACCCATCAACAAAACGCATTGTGAAATATAAGGGATCGGTCGTTTGGGAGTAGGCTGAAAGCTGATCGACTAGTTCCGCAAATCGGGCAACATAGTCAGAGACCGAGGAGGTTTGCTTGACATTGAAAAGCTGGCGAATCAAAACTTCATGCTGATGGCGATCGAAACGATCGTGAAGCAACTAACAGAATTGGGTCCATGAAGCGTTTTGGATTTGGGATTCGATGGATTGGTACCACAGCGCGGCTGGACCTTCGAGATACATCTCAGCTACACTCACCCACAGTGATTCCTCAACCTCATACATGGTGAAGTGTTTAACCCAGCGCTTTCGCCAGAGGCGGGGGTTCTCGCCGTTGAATTTAGGAAAGGGTATCTTAGGCAAACGGCCGGTGTGGTGATGTGGGCGTGGAGGATCTGGAGGTTGAGGATGCTGAGGGTCTTGGGGATGAGGAATTGGGTATGGTCGCGGCGGTATGGATAGCGGTGGAGGGCGAGGGATGAGGAGCGGCGGCGGGCGGCCAGGAGATGGTAAGGGCGGCGGACGGCGGCCTGGAGACGGTAAGGGTGGTGGAGTACGAAGTGGGATGGGGACCGGTTGGCCAGACTGCGGAAGAGGAGAACGAGATTCGGACAGAGGTGGAAGGAACGTACCCTTGACCGGGATATGGGTCAAGGTCGTGACGACCCCAGACCCATGATCCCGGGGAGACGATGCAACGCCGTGCCCGTAGGCAATTGGTCCGTCGAGCGCCGGCCCGAGCGAAGGAGGCGCGGTCGCCGACGACGGAGAACCCATGAGACCAGGCCGGTGCGACGTTTTGTCGAACACCTCGTGATCCCACTGTTTGGAGATGCGCTGAACCTCCAGCTTGAGGGCGTTCACGGACGACTCCAGCATGGGCCGCCAAGTGCCGAGATCCGTCGCTGCGACCTCCAGGGCGGTGACGCGCTCGTCGCGCTCGGAGTTGACGTGGGCGACGCGGAGTGACTCGAGCTCGGAGCAGGCGGCTTCCAGGGACTCCAGCCGCTTGTCGACGGCGGAATCGCGAGCGGAGAGGTCGCGGGAGAGGTCCGAGAACCGCCGCTCCCACTTGTCGTCTTGGGCGTCGAAGCGCTGGTTGAGCGCGTCGATGACGAGCTTTAGGTTGGGATCCATGGCGCCGCAAGCACGACGGAGCCGGGTGTAGTGGTCGTGCGGCGGCGGCAGCGGAGGCGACGCGGATTCTAGATCGAGAACCGAATCCGATACCAATTGTTAGCAGTATCACAGCAGGGAAGGGAATTGGAGAAGGGGAAGCAGAGAAGCTAGGAGGGAGGACCGGATTGAATCAACTATAGTTTGTTCGATACAATTTCCATGCCTCTCTCAGGACTCAACTCCGGTTCATATACTATTCTTGCCTACACTTGCCACATGGGCCCGAACACCTTGGTACTCGGCTTGGGCTTCCTCTTGGACCGTGGCCCGTCATTGGCTTTGAGCTGGACGCGGCCCGGGCTACTGCTCTCTTCTTCGTTAGTACTGGCTGGCACAGGCTGATCGATGACAAGGTCACACCCATTACGTAATTGGTTTCTTTCCATTTGAATTGACTCGCGAGATTAGCAAATCAATCTAATCATCAACGTGATGGACTTACCGTTGTTGCCGATCCAGCAATCAAGGATAAGTTGGCGCTGATCCTTTCCATGTGGTTGATGATGCCGTTGAGAATTAGGAAATTAACCGAGCGTGATTTTGGGGAGGAGAAAACCGTACGGGACCGGCTGCGCACACCATTTGCCGGGCCGCCAGCCCTGAGCGACGTTGTCGTTCCCTGGCGGATGGATGGATTGCAGAGAGATAAGACCGAGGGAGAGAGGAGAATCAGGCGGCGATGGATGGATTGCGACGCAGGGAGAACGAGAAGGGAGAGATGGATGGATGGTGATCGGTGCGCGTGATTGAGGTTTAAGCGTGATAGGGTCGTGATTTGCATTGGTTGTTGCGTGATTACTAAACCGGGAGTGAGAAAAAACCAGAGGGAAGGCGTGGAGCGCCGGGGTAACATCCGGGCACCCCGACGTAAAGCCGGCAGAACATTTTAACAGTCTCTGATCATCACCAGATACCAGGAATTGTATTCAGTTCACCGTTCACCCACCCTAAGCAAGTAAGAGAACTACTCGGTTATGCCTCGATCTGATCCCAAGTTCTAAACACTAGATACAGCAGTTTTTGGCATCTCAAAGGCACGTACTATCGCACGGTTGCGCAAATGATCTTTCAGCTACCCGCTTTCAGGCGCATATACTTGAACCCTCAAACCGCACACCAACACATGTGATTTATGAGAGATGAAGGAAGTGCATGCTCTACAGGCTACACAGTACACACTCATCTAAGGGCATGGCCATTTCTACTTCTGCAGAGATACAGATACAATGGAAAAGCAGTACCTACAAATCAGCATAAATGATGGTGACAACAGGACAAACTAAAACAATTTCTCAACATAGCAACTGGCGCTGGATCTCTTTCTCCCACTTCAATTCAAAACAGAACCACTACATATACCAAAACATGGAATGAAGTCATCACGGAGCTTTGCACTCGACACAGTACAGTATACTACTATAAGCAAAAAGCTCGTGAACTTATACTCAATTTAGAAGCCTATTAGTGAATTTTGTCAGATAAAACTGAGCCCTGGAACTCAAGGTAAGCTTTATTTTGCCCTATAATTCTACTGTCGCCAGGCCTTAGGAGTCATTTCAAACTTCTGACGCCCCTCCCTAGTAGGATAATCTGACCTACACAACAGGAAGACATGGAGTTCATTAGCATGTATGAGATTAGGACAACGGCATTGCATTTTTATATAAAACTATAGCATAACAAACCAAGAATACTGCAATGTACTAGAATGAATGAACAAGTACAGCAGTATATGCAGAGGATATAGCCCTTTCCTCTCACCATTTCTCAAAGAAAACTCAGTTCAGACAGGCGTCACACCTTAGAAACTACCTACACTTGCACATTGCAACTTTGCTTTCTCAAAGGCAGCCAATTGATTTACAGCAAAGGCATAGGTAAGGACATTTGTAGCCATATTATCAATATATAAAGTGTTGTACTTTCTTGGAAACTTGTTGAAAACATTAGGGATATTAAGAATTCAGATAAGGAAATTCTAGTTGGCAGACAAATATAAAGTACCACAGGACATGCAAACACAATAATGTGTGCATTTTGGAACATATTCATATTTATAGCAACAGTACAGGAATGTATCATTAGTGCATCCAACTGAAAGAATGGAACTCTCATAGCTAAGGAAAAAAAACAGACTTGCAACACCTAACAGAATGGGGGAATATCATCCCTGATCCAAGCAATAGCAACCAAGAGAGCTGCAGAGTTCATGCCAGATTGCACTTGCACCACACAAACAAAAAAAGTTGCCAACATAACTGTTACAGAAAATATAAAACTTGAAGTGAACAGTAGTTCTGAAAATGAAGCATGTTTGCAGCGCTTTCCTAAAGAAAACACTATTTGGAGCCATTGTTCATCTAAACAGCCATTTAGCTTTTTTAAACGCCGCTTAAACGCTAAATGGTGACCAGGCATGTCTGCTTAACCAGCCATTCTGCTGGTATAGCTAAACCATGGGACCAACTGTTTAGTGCTTTGGTGGACTGGCAATTCTATAAGTGGCCAGGTCAGAGCTAGGAAGAACGGAAGATAAACCTTATTAAACTCATCTTGGAAGCAGATTAAGTCCCTGAAACTCCAGTAGATACTAAGATATTCAGATATCATCTGCACATCATGCTACTAATAATATCAACTGAACAAGGAGGCAATTTAAATACAACAATTGAAAATAGCATCGTAGCACACTTTGAAACCCTCTGGAATATTGTATGCCTAACAACAGTATACTGTTGAATGGGATTAATAATACTTACAAAAAACAGAAAAGCTAAAAAAACAGAATCACTAGACCTAGTAGTTCAAGTCATATAAATGTCTGTTCCTGTCAGGTTATTCAAAAATGGTGTACCTATCATGCAACCCCTGTTTTCTCTAATGGAACATATACTTCAACAACTTCCAGTTGTTTACCATTTGGCAATATAATATAAGTACCTAAAACAGGAGCTCAACATCCATGCATCATGAAGCCAAATGTAAAACACTGGAAGAATTCAATGCAGGTGCTTTCTCCACACAGAACTAACATAAAAATCCATACGTGTTTAAGTAGTCCACATGTGCATATTAGAAAAAACTCTATTCAGGCAAAGGTTACCCCACTAGAAGGTTGGCCCGAGGATATATGCTAGTAGGAAGGAGATTATGAAAAAGGGGAAATGGAAAAAGTAGTAGTGGCAATACAGGATCTATATACCTTCTGTAGCTTCACATGCCTGGCAATTTCAGTCATATGTAAAGTATAAACTTGCTTGCATATAGAGTATGGCTTTACTTTTGTGAGATTACCTTTCTTTATGTTGTGCACTTTTGCCTGAATAGAGTTTTTTCTAATATGCACATGTGGACTACTTAAACACGTATGGATTTTTATGTTAGTTCTGTGTGGAGAAAGCACCTGCATTGAATTCTTCCAGTGTTTTACATTTGGCTTCATGATGCATGGATGTTGAGCTCCTGTTTTAGGTACTTATATTATATTGCCAAATGGTAAACAACTGGAAGTTGTTGAAGTATATGTTCCATTAGAGAAAACAGGGGTTGCATGATAGGTACACCATTTTTGAATAACCTGACAGGAACAGACATTTATATGACTTGAACTACTAGGTCTAGTGATTCTGTTTTTTTAGCTTTTCTGTTTTTTGTAAGTATTATTAATCCCATTCAACAGTATACTGTTGTTAGGCATACAATATTCCAGAGGGTTTCAAAGTGTGCTACGATGCTATTTTCAATTGTTGTATTTAAATTGCCTCCTTGTTCAGTTGATATTATTAGTAGCATGATGTGCAGATGATATCTGAATATCTTAGTATCTACTGGAGTTTCAGGACTTAATCTGCTTCCAAGATGAGTTTAATAAGGTTTATCTTCCGTTCTTCCTAGCTCTGACCTGGCCACTTATAGAATTGCCAGTCCACCAAAGCACTAAACAGTTGGTCCCATGGTTTAGCTATACCAGCAGAATGGCTGGTTAAGCAGACATGCCTGGTCACCATTTAGCGTTTAAGCGGCGTTTAAAAAAGCTAAATGGCTGTTTAGATGAACAATGGCTCCAAATAGTGTTTTCTTTAGGAAAGCGCTGCAAACATGCTTCATTTTCAGAACTACTGTTCACTTCAAGTTTTATATTTTCTGTAACAGTTATGTTGGCAACTTTTTTTGTTTGTGTGGTGCAAGTGCAATCTGGCATGAACTCTGCAGCTCTCTTGGTTGCTATTGCTTGGATCAGGGATGATATTCCCCCTTCTGTTAGGTGTTGCAAGTCTGTTTTTTTTCCTTAGCTATGAGAGTTCCATTCTTTCAGTGGATGCACTAATGATACATTCCTGTACTGTTGCTATAAATATGAATATGTTCCAAAATGCACACATTATTGTGTTTGCATGTCCTGTGGTACTTTATATTTGTCTGCCAACTAGAATTTCCTTATCTGAATTCTTAATATCCCTAATGTTTTCAACAAGTTTCCAGAAAGTACAACACTTTATATATTGATAATATGGCTACAAATGTCCTTACCTATGCCTTTGCTGTAAATCAATTGGCTGCCTTTGAGAAAGCAAAGTTGCAATGTGCAAGTGTAGGTAGTTTCTAAGGTGTGACGCCTGTCTGAACTGAGTTTTCTTTGAGAAATGGTGAGAGGAAAGGGCTATATCCTCTGCATATACTGCTGTACTTGTTCATTCATTCTAGTACATTGCAGTATTCTTGGTTTGTTATGCTATAGTTTTATATAAAAATGCAATGCCGTTGTCCTAATCTCATACATGCTAATGAACTCCATGTCTTCCTGTTGTGTAGGTCAGATTATCCTACTAGGGAGGGGCGTCAGAAGTTTGAAATGACTCCTAAGGCCTGGCGACAGTAGAATTATAGGGCAAAATAAAGCTTACCTTGAGTTCCAGGGCTCAGTTTTATCTGACAAAATTCACTAATAGGCTTCTAAATTGAGTATAAGTTCACGAGCTTTTTGCTTATAGTAGTATACTGTACTGTGTCGAGTGCAAAGCTCCGTGATGACTTCATTCCATGTTTGGTATATGTAGTGGTTCTGTTTTGAATTGAAGTGGGAGAAAGAGATCCAGCGCCAGTTGCTATGTTGAGAAATTGTTTTAGTTTGTCCTGTTGTCACCATCATTTATGCTGATTTGTAGGTACTGCTTTTCCATTGTATCTGTATCTCTGCAGAAGTAGAAATGGCCATGCCCTTAGATGAGTGTGTACTGTGTAGCCTGTAGAGCATGCACTTCCTTCATCTCTCATAAATCACATGTGTTGGTGTGCGGTTTGAGGGTTCAAGTATATGCGCCTGAAAGCGGGTAGCTGAAAGATCATTTGCGCAACCGTGCGATAGTACGTGCCTTTGAGATGCCAAAAACTGCTGTATCTAGTGTTTAGAACTTGGGATCAGATCGAGGCATAACCGAGTAGTTCTCTTACTTGCTTAGGGTGGGTGAACGGTGAACTGAATACAATTCCTGGTATCTGGTGATGATCAGAGACTGTTAAAATGTTCTGCCGGCTTTACGTCGGGGTGCCCGGATGTTACCCCGGCGCTCCACGCCTTCCCTCTGGTTTTTTCTCACTCCCGGTTTAGTAATCACGCAACAACCAATGCAAATCACGACCCTATCACGCTTAAACCTCAATCACGCGCACCGATCACCATCCATCCATCTCTCCCTTCTCGTTCTCCCTGCGTCGCAATCCATCCATCGCCGCCTGATTCTCCTCTCTCCCTCGTCTTATCTCTCTTGGACCGTGGCCCGTCATTGGCTTTGAGCTGGACGCGGCCCGGGCTACTGCTCTCTTCTTCGTTAGTACTGGCTGGCACAGGCTGATCGATGACAAGGTCACACCCATTACGTAATTGGTTTCTTTCCATTTGAATTGACTCGCGAGATTAGCAAATCAATCTAATCATCAACGTGATGGACTTACCGTTGTTGCCGATCCAGCAATCAAGGATAAGTTGGCGCTGATCCTTTCCATGTGGTTGATGATGCCGTTGAGAATTAGGAAATTAACCGAGCGTGATTTTGGGGAGGAGAAAACCGTACGGGACCGGCTGCGCACACCATTTGCCGGGCCGCCAGCCCTGAGCGACGTTGTCGTTCCCTGGCGGATGGATGGATTGCAGAGAGATAAGACCGAGGGAGAGAGGAGAATCAGGCGGCGATGGATGGATTGCGACGCAGGGAGAACGAGAAGGGAGAGATGGATGGATGGTGATCGGTGCGCGTGATTGAGGTTTAAGCGTGATAGGGTCGTGATTTGCATTGGTTGTTGCGTGATTACTAAACCGGGAGTGAGAAAAAACCAGAGGGAAGGCGTGGAGCGCCGGGGTAACATCCGGGCACCCCGACGTAAAGCCGGCAGAACATTTTAACAGTCTCTGATCATCACCAGATACCAGGAATTGTATTCAGTTCACCGTTCACCCACCCTAAGCAAGTAAGAGAACTACTCGGTTATGCCTCGATCTGATCCCAAGTTCTAAACACTAGATACAGCAGTTTTTGGCATCTCAAAGGCACGTACTATCGCACGGTTGCGCAAATGATCTTTCAGCTACCCGCTTTCAGGCGCATATACTTGAACCCTCAAACCGCACACCAACACATGTGATTTATGAGAGATGAAGGAAGTGCATGCTCTACAGGCTACACAGTACACACTCATCTAAGGGCATGGCCATTTCTACTTCTGCAGAGATACAGATACAATGGAAAAGCAGTACCTACAAATCAGCATAAATGATGGTGACAACAGGACAAACTAAAACAATTTCTCAACATAGCAACTGGCGCTGGATCTCTTTCTCCCACTTCAATTCAAAACAGAACCACTACATATACCAAAACATGGAATGAAGTCATCACGGAGCTTTGCACTCGACACAGTACAGTATACTACTATAAGCAAAAAGCTCGTGAACTTATACTCAATTTAGAAGCCTATTAGTGAATTTTGTCAGATAAAACTGAGCCCTGGAACTCAAGGTAAGCTTTATTTGCCCTATAATTCTACTGTCGCCAGGCCTTAGGAGTCATTTCAAACTTCTGACGCCCCTCCCTAGTAGGATAATCTGACCTACACAACAGGAAGACATGGAGTTCATTAGCATGTATGAGATTAGGACAACGGCATTGCATTTTTATATAAAACTATAGCATAACAAACCAAGAATACTGCAATGTACTAGAATGAATGAACAAGTACAGCAGTATATGCAGAGGATATAGCCCTTTCCTCTCACCATTTCTCAAAGAAAACTCAGTTCAGACAGGCGTCACACCTTAGAAACTACCTACACTTGCACATTGCAACTTTGCTTTCTCAAAGGCAGCCAATTGATTTACAGCAAAGGCATAGGTAAGGACATTTGTAGCCATATTATCAATATATAAAGTGTTGTACTTTCTTGGAAACTTGTTGAAAACATTAGGGATATTAAGAATTCAGATAAGGAAATTCTAGTTGGCAGACAAATATAAAGTACCACAGGACATGCAAACACAATAATGTGTGCATTTTGGAACATATTCATATTTATAGCAACAGTACAGGAATGTATCATTAGTGCATCCAACTGAAAGAATGGAACTCTCATAGCTAAGGAAAAAAAACAGACTTGCAACACCTAACAGAATGGGGGAATATCATCCCTGATCCAAGCAATAGCAACCAAGAGAGCTGCAGAGTTCATGCCAGATTGCACTTGCACACACAAACAAAAAAGTTGCCAACATAACTGTTACAGAAAATATAAAACTTGAAGTGAACAGTAGTTCTGAAAATGAAGCATGTTTGCAGCGCTTTCCTAAAGAAAAACACTATTTGGAGCCATTGTTCATCTAAACAGCCATTTAGCTTTTTTAAACGCCGCTTAAACGCTAAATGGTGACCAGGCATGTCTGCTTAACCAGCCATTCTGCTGGTATAGCTAAACCATGGGACCAACTGTTTAGTGCTTTGGTGGACTGGCAATTCTATAAGTGGCCAGGTCAGAGCTAGGAAGAACGGAAGATAAACCTTATTAAACTCATCTTGGAAGCAGATTAAGTCCCTGAAACTCCAGTAGATACTAAGATATTCAGATATCATCTGCACATCATGCTACTAATAATATCAACTGAACAAGGAGGCAATTTAAATACAACAATTGAAAATAGCATCGTAGCACACTTTGAAACCCTCTGGAATATTGTATGCCTAACAACAGTATACTGTTGAATGGGATTAATAATACTTACAAAAAACAGAAAAGCTAAAAAAACAGAATCACTAGACCTAGTAGTTCAAGTCATATAAATGTCTGTTCCTGTCAGGTTATTCAAAATAGTGTTTTCTTTAGGAAAGCGCTGCAAACATGCTTCATTTTCAGAACTACTGTTCACTTCAAGTTTTATATTTTCTGTAACAGTTATGTTGGCAACTTTTTTTGTTTGTGTGGTGCAAGTGCAATCTGGCATGAACTCTGCAGCTCTCTTGGTTGCTATTGCTTGATCAGGGATGATATTCCCCCATTCTGTTAGGTGTTGCAAGTCTGTTTTTTTTCCTTAGCTATGAGAGTTCCATTCTTTCAGTTGGATGCACTAATGATACATTCCTGTACTGTTGCTATAAATATGAATATGTTCCAAAATGCACACATTATTGTGTTTGCATGTCCTGTGGTACTTTATATTTGTCTGCCAACTAGAATTTCCTTATCTGAATTCTTAATATCCCTAATGTTTTCAACAAGTTTCCAAGAAAGTACAACACTTTATATATTGATAATATGGCTACAAATGTCCTTACCTATGCCTTTGCTGTAAATCAATTGGCTGCCTTTGAGAAAGCAAGTTGCAATGTGCAAGTGTAGGTAGTTTCTAAGGTGTGACGCCTGTCTGAACTGAGTTTTCTTTGAGAAATGGTGAGAGGAAAGGGCTATATCCTCTGCATATACTGCTGTACTTGTTCATTCATTCTAGTACATTGCAGTATTCTTGGTTTGTTATGCTATAGTTTTATATAAAAATGCAATGCCGTTGTCCTAATCTCATACATGCTAATGAACTCCATGTCTTCCTGTTGTGTAGGTCAGATTATCCTACTAGGGAGGGGCGTCAGAAGTTTGAAATGACTCCTAAGGCCTGGCGACAGTAGAATTATAGGGCAAAATAAAGCTTACCTTGAGTTCCAGGGCTCAGTTTTATCTGACAAAATTCACTAATAGGCTTCTAAATTGAGTATAAGTTCACGAGCTTTTTGCTTATAGTAGTATACTGTACTGTGTCGAGTGCAAAGCTCCGTGATGACTTCATTCCATGTTTTGGTATATGTAGTGGTTCTGTTTTGAATTGAAGTGGGAGAAAGAGATCCAGCGCCAGTTGCTATGTTGAGAAATTGTTTTAGTTTGTCCTGTTGTCACCATCATTTATGCTGATTTGTAGGTACTGCTTTTCCATTGTATCTGTATCTCTGCAGAAGTAGAAATGGCCATGCCCTTAGATGAGTGTGTACTGTGTAGCCTGTAGAGCATGCACTTCCTTCATCTCTCATAAATCACATGTGTTGGTGTGCGGTTTGAGGGTTCAAGTATATGCGCCTGAAAGCGGGTAGCTGAAAGATCATTTGCGCAACCGTGCGATAGTACGTGCCTTTGAGATGCCAAAAACTGCTGTATCTAGTGTTTAGAACTTGGATCAGATCGAGGCATAACCGAGTAGTTCTCTTACTTGCTTAGGGTGGGTGAACGGTGAACTGAATACAATTCCTGGTATCTGGTGATGATCAGAGACTGTTAAAATGTTCTGCCGGCTTTACGTCGGGGTGCCCGGATGTTACCCGGCGCTCCACGCCTTCCCTCTGGTTTTTTCTCACTCCCGGTTTAGTAATCACGCAACAACCAATGCAAATCACGACCCTATCACGCTTAAACCTCAATCACGCGCACCGATCACCATCCATCCATCTCTCCCTTCTCGTTCTCCCTGCGTCGCAATCCATCATCGCCGCCTGATTCTCCTCTCTCCTCGGTCTTATCTCTCTGCAATCCA
Organism: Tripidium arundinaceum; assembly: GCA_030439765.1. Classification (NCBI taxonomy): domain Eukaryota; kingdom Viridiplantae; phylum Streptophyta; class Magnoliopsida; order Poales; family Poaceae; genus Tripidium; species Tripidium arundinaceum. The sequence continues at coordinate 2,678 of JAHUYU010003262.1, read as the reverse complement.
TCCATCCGCCAGGGAACGACAACGTCGCTCAGGGCTGGCGGCCCGGCAAATGGTGTGCGCAGCCGGTCCCGTACGGTTTTCTCCTCCCCAAAATCACGCTCGGTTAATTTCCTAATTCTCAACGGCATCATCAACCACATGGAAAGGATCAGCGCCAACTTATCCTTGATTGCTGGATCGGCAACAACGGTAAGTCCATCACGTTGATGATTAGATTGATTTGCTAATCTCGCGAGTCAATTCAAATGGAAAGAAACCAATTACGTAATGGGTGTGACCTTGTCATCGATCAGCCTGTGCCAGCCAGTACTAACGAAGAAGAGAGCAGTAGCCCGGGCCGCGTCCAGCTCAAAGCCAATGACGGGCCACGGTCCAAGAGAGATAAGACCGAGGGAGAGAGGAGAATCAGGCGGCGATGGATGGATTGCGACGCAGGGAGAACGAGAAGGGAGAGATGGATGGATGGTGATCGGTGCGCGTGATTGAGGTTTAAGCGTGATAGGGTCGTGATTTGCATTGGTTGTTGCGTGATTACTAAACCGGGAGTGAGAAAAAACCAGAGGGGAAGGCGTGGAGCGCCGGGGTAACATCCGGGCACCCCGACGTAAAGCCGGCAGAACATTTTAACAGTCTCTGATCATCACCAGATACCAGGAATTGTATTCAGTTCACCGTTCACCCACCCTAAGCAAGTAAGAGAACTACTCGGTTATGCCTCGATCTGATCCCAAGTTCTAAACACTAGATACAGCAGTTTTTGGCATCTCAAAGGCACGTACTATCGCACGGTTGCGCAAATGATCTTTCAGCTACCCGCTTTCAGGCGCATATACTTGAACCCTCAAACCGCACACCAACACATGTGATTTATGAGAGATGAAGGAAGTGCATGCTCTACAGGCTACACAGTACACACTCATCTAAGGGCATGGCCATTTCTACTTCTGCAGAGATACAGATACAATGGAAAAGCAGTACCTACAAATCAGCATAAATGATGGTGACAACAGGACAAACTAAAACAATTTCTCAACATAGCAACTGGCGCTGGATCTCTTTCTCCCACTTCAATTCAAAACAGAACCACTACATATACCAAAACATGGAATGAAGTCATCACGGAGCTTTGCACTCGACACAGTACAGTATACTACTATAAGCAAAAAGCTCGTGAACTTATACTCAATTTAGAAGCCTATTAGTGAATTTTGTCAGATAAAACTGAGCCCTGGAACTCAAGGTAAGCTTTATTTTGCCCTATAATTCTACTGTCGCCAGGCCTTAGGAGTCATTTCAAACTTCTGACGCCCCTCCCTAGTAGGATAATCTGACCTACACAACAGGAAGACATGGAGTTCATTAGCATGTATGAGATTAGGACAACGGCATTGCATTTTTATATAAAACTATAGCATAACAAACCAAGAATACTGCAATGTACTAGAATGAATGAACAAGTACAGCAGTATATGCAGAGGATATAGCCCTTTCTCTCACCATTTCTCAAAGAAAACTCAGTTCAGACAGGCGTCACACCTTAGAAACTACCTACACTTGCACATTGCAACTTGCTTTCTCAAAGGCAGCCAATTGATTTACAGCAAAGGCATAGGTAAGGACATTTGTAAGCCATATTATCAATATATAAAGTGTTGTACTTTCTTGGAAACTTGTTGAAAACATTAGGGATATTAAGAATTCAGATAAGGAAATTCTAGTTGGCAGACAAATATAAAGTACCACAGGACATGCAAACACAATAATGTGTGCATTTTGGAACATATTCATATTTATAGCAACAGTACAGGAATGTATCATTAGTGCATCCAACTGAAAGAATGGAACTCTCATAGCTAAGGAAAAAAAACAGACTTGCAACACCTAACAGAATGGGGGAATATCATCCCTGATCCAAGCAATAGCAACCAAGAGAGCTGCAGAGTTCATGCCAGATTGCACTTGCACCACACAAACAAAAAAAGTTGCCAACATAACTGTTACAGAAAATATAAAACTTGAAGTGAACAGTAGTTCTGAAAATGAAGCATGTTTGCAGCGCTTTCCTAAAGAAAACACTATTTGGAGCCATTGTTCATCTAAACAGCCATTTAGCTTTTTTAAACGCCGCTTAAACGCTAAATGGTGACCAGGCATGTCTGCTTAACCAGCCATTCTGCTGGTATAGCTAAACCATGGGACCAACTGTTTAGTGCTTTGGTGGACTGGCAATTCTATAAGTGGCCAGGTCAGAGCTAGGAAGAACGGAAGATAAACCTTATTAAACTCATCTTGGAAGCAGATTAAGTCCCTGAAACTCCAGTAGATACTAAGATATTCAGATATCATCTGCACATCATGCTACTAATAATATCAACTGAACAAGGAGGCAATTTAAATACAACAATTGAAAATAGCATCGTAGCACACTTTGAAACCCTCTGGAATATTGTATGCCTAACAACAGTATACTGTTGAATGGGATTAATAATACTTACAAAAAACAGAAAAGCTAAAAAAAACAGAATCACTAGACCTAGTAGTTCAAGTCATATAAATGTCTGTTCCTGTCAGGTTATTCAAAAATGGTGTACCTATCATGCAACCCCTGTTTTCTCTAATGGAACATATACTTCAACAACTTCCAGTTGTTTACCATTTGGCTTCATGATCATGGATTT